>JAJTUV010002994.1:0-88350 GCA_021653895.1 Mastomys natalensis
GAGGAGAAAGGGGAAAGGAAAATGACATAATACCATTTAAATTAAAGTACTTTTTTTCAAAAAACTATGTTAGACAACTAAAAACAGAGATATTTGAAATTATGAGAGGAATAATTGCTACACAATATTAGTAAATATCCAATTTACAAAGGGTAAATTTACGTTTAGTGCCTTTCATAAGAGTACCCTACAATCAGTTGTTTTCAAGAGTTTATGATAAAGCATTAGAATAGGAAAATTATTCATGAAGATCAATATTCAGAAGTCCTGATATGTTATATTTATTCATTGCTGAGAGTTTGTCAACATTAATGTTTCAGATGAACTGTTTTAAAGAACTATTTAACATTTGTTAATTTATCAGTTAACTAATTATAATAGCTGTAAATGTGCAGTTAAGTCCAAACAAGTTAATTAGTAAAAAAAAGTATCCCATATAATAACTCTATCCACGGTAATGTTTCATCCTTCTGCTGTCACATCCTCAGTAGTCATGTTTACACATAACTCATAGATGCAGGACTGTATCCTCACCAAAGAACACTGGGTTTCCATCCTATGCTACCTAGAGAAGTGGAAAAAAAAAAAAGAGTTTTTATTTGCATATTTGAATGGACATTTGTTTGTACCTTTGTAGCATCTAGACTCAAATTCACAGGATTATTCATGTTAGATAAAAACTATAGTATTGTGTAAAAACTCTAGCCTCAATTTTTTGACAGTTAATTTGATGTCTCAAATCTTACACATCAGAACATATTCATTCTGTAGATCTAAGAATTTATGGAATGATGACTATTTCATAGTTTTAGCTTGTGAAGTAGACAAAAAAGCCTCCCAGAAAGGTAAATGAAAAAAAAAAAAAACCTAAACTGAACCAAACAAACAAAATAACAGAAGCAAAATAACAGAGTAGCAGAATATCTAATGAGTAACCATATTCATTTTCTATTATTATTCCAAAAGTTTCTTTAAATCTTAGTAATTTAAACTAACATCAATGTATCATCTTAAATATCTGGAGTTTTAATATGAAATGGGTAACACTGATATAGAGGGTACGATGCCCTTTTGCTCAAAGATAAACATTGGGAAACCAAGAATGTTAAACACACAGGCATGTCTCTTCAATAGAAGAAATGGTTACATGTTTCTGCCTGGAAAACTGGGAATAGATGTAGTTAATATCCTGGAGATTTATATTATTTAGAGTCAGGCATCACCTGAATTCCTACACTATTATGTTTATCTAAAACTATTTTCCCCCACGCCTTTATTCTGAGCATTGTTTCTCATTAAATACAACACATTTTATGGAAGTGTTCACATGTACTTTGTAAAAAAAAAAAAAAAAAAGGTGAACTTTGCAAAAGATATTCCATGTAGTTATGGTTTAAGCATTATTGTGATAAGATCACAAAACACATTTTCTCCAAAGTTGTACTGTGGTTAAATGTGTCTAGAAAATCTAACCAGTGTCAAACTCTGGTAAAAGTTTATACCAATGCTGTCTTCCTAAGTCAAGTTGAATTAAATTTCTTTCTTGCCTAAAGCAAATCATTACTCTGCTAGCTCTGGTGGACACAAAGAGCCCTACAAACTGGTATGAAAGATATGTGTCCAACTTCATTTCATCAATATTGCAACTGCTAATTATGTTTTGGGACTTGCTTGTATCTTTAAATTTCACAATGGGCAATTAATATTTTATATTATAAATCATTATAATTCCCATTTATTTTTTTCTTTCTCTGCTACATTAAGATATTTGTAGATTATATTGGCCTAGCTCTCTTTCTCTTTCTCTGTCATATATATATATATATATATATATATATATATATATATATATATATGCTTTAAAATGAGTTACCCATTAATCTTAAATAACAAAAATGTATTATTTTTATATTTTAAAATATACTTAGTTTTTTGGTAATTTTCAAAGTTTAATCATCTAAGTACTTATTAGACAGGTACTTCTTTCAATATAGTAGTCTTATACATTTAAAAATATTTAAGTTTCATTGAAACATATGCTAATAAATTCACTTTACATATTATCACACTTAGGAGATTTAGCCAATACAAGTAAATGATTAAAATAGTATATAGATAGATAGATAGATAGATAGATAGATAGATAGATAGATAGATAGATAGAGATAGAGATAGATAGATAGATAGATAGATAGATAGATAGATATAGATATATAGATGTATAGATAGAGAAACAGGGACAGAGACAGAGAGATTGTTGTTCCAATCAAAGTCAATGGAATGCATCTCCAACAACACATCCTTGTCTAGCAATATCTACAACATTTTATTCTTAACTTCGTTGATCATTACATGTCCATACAACAATAACCCATGCTATTCAAGTATCAAAATCATAAAAACAGAAAAAAGAGAAATGTCTGTAATCAACATCAATGGTACACACAGAGGGAAAAATCCTCAATAAGATATCCTGCTTAAATACGTAATGTCAATTTGGTACAGTCCTGAGGCACTAGAGACTAGAAAAATTCAGTTGAAAAAATTACCTTGATTAAACTTGCCTGTGTGAGGATTATCTTTCATGGTAATTATTGTAGGATGATTCAGTCCACATAAAAGTAGACTGAATACATTTAATGAATGACTAATTAATTAAAGATCAAGTGAGACATATACTAGTAATAAAAGGATGTTATAATTTATACAAATCAATAAATGTGGTATATTACATCAAGAGAATAAACATCAAAATCTACACAATAGTATTAGTAAAAAGTACTGTGTGTTTGATAAAATATCATGTTATGATTAAGATGCTAGATAAATCAGTGATAAAATGAACATGCCTCATGTTAATAAAGAAAACTGATTATGAGACAATTTTCATAATACTGAATAGAAAATGCAAGTTTTTGTTATAAGATCTAAAAGAAAGACAAGGCTATACTATAGAACCTATTACAAGTAAAAAAGAAAATCACAAAAGTTGAAAAAGAAAGAAATCAACACACCAACATTGTTTCCATGTTGCTTCATGAAAACACAATTATTTGAAATAAAAACCAAATAGCAACCCACTTGTATTAGCTCTGAAATGTACCTAGCAATAAATAGAAGCAACCAAGTCAAATATCTGTATTTTGGAATTAAAGCCTAAATAGACACATGCACGCACACACACACATACACACGCAAGATGTACAATTATTAAAAGTATCAATATTATCAAACTGTACTTACTGTCAAAGTTATCTGTAAATTTCATTAAAATTCAATCAAAATAATCATATTACACACAAATAGAAAAATATTATTTATACAGAATTGAAACAGAAACCCTCTATCATATGTATTATACAACATAGAACATTACAAACATTATATTATCTGACATTAATATTGGGTGCCCTGCATCAGTAATCAGATATAGAACTATTTGATTTACAGAAAATATATAGCTCACCATAAGAGATATATAGCCAATTGTTTTTTTGAAAGTATTAGGAACATGAACTGAAAATGTATTTATTTAAATGATTACAAGATATCTGTAAGAAATTAAGCAAGACTGATATATTTACTACATTATCATATTTTTGTTTCTTATGTGTTGTTTCTTTCTTTTCATTCATAAAATAATAACACCATTTCTTTCTTTACTTCCCTTATAGTCCCATATACTCCCATTTGCTTCTTCATTTTTCAATTTCATGGTCATCTTTTATATTAATTTCTTTATAGACAAATATGCATATATATGTTTATAATATACATTTTCATATGTATTGATATATATGTGTAATATATATATATATATATATATATATATATATATATATATATTCACCCATTTTCTTCAATATAGACTTACTTATCTGTATAATGTTACTCATATATATGTTTTTAAGACTCTTTGGTTGTGCTCCTCCCTGGGGAATAGTACTTCTCCCATTTAGCATTTCTTACTTGCCAGTAGTTCTTCGTGTAGATCTGAGACACCCTGGACTTTCTTTTTTTTTTTAATGTTTAAATACCACTTTGATGCATAATTCCCATCATTTTTACAGGACATAAAATCTATTACCATTAATAAATATGACAAAATATGAAAGAAATACACCCTGGACTTTCAAATGTACACTTTGGCATGTCTATTTTGCTTATACTTATTCAGATTATGTTGAGGCATTTCTGTTGGTATGTAGATTCTATTCTGACATTACTAGGAGACACAGTCTTCCTCTTGGCTCATACAATTGTTTTGACACCTGTTCCTCAGTAATTTCTCAGCCTTGATTTTGAAGTGTTTTACAAATTTTATCCCCTGGGTCCTGGTTCCATAATCCTACATTTTGATGTTTATGGTTTTCTATAAGAGTCTCCATCTGGTGCAAAAAAAAAAAAACCTTTTATGAGGAATTAGAAGTATACTTATTTGTGGGTACAAGGACAAAGGTTTAGTTTGGCATTCGGTATTATGCTAGTTTAGTAAAATGGTAGTTGTAGGCTTATTCTATATCAAATATTCATGACTTCATAAGCACTGAGCACGTGGCTCAGTTGATTTCCAGTACCATGGATGGTTTCCTTTCTTGAAAGGATTTTAAGACCAATTAGAGAACTGATAGTTACTATTAAGCACGTGTGCCACTACTATACCCAGAATGTTATTGTAGCATGCTGATTGTTGTTATTGCTCAAATGTGTCATAACTGAGTAGGACTGTTGGTTGCCTTCCTCCTTTTGAAAATTTCATTGTGTTTTCTGGTTTCACCAATGCCATACATGGGGGAGGCATTCACATCTGTTCCAGCTCAGGTCTTCTAGGCTCTGTGTAAATTTCATCTTCATCAATAGGTACTTACCTTCCACCTCTAGGAGGCCAACATGGGCAATAAAAAAACCCTCTATATTTTGTGAGTTTCTTGGAAAATACAGGAGAACAACTCAGAGGTCTTCTAATGCCTGGTATTGGGGTTTTTGTTAGATGATCTCTGGCTCTTGGAGGGAGAATTTTCAATCCAGATGAAAATAATTTAAACTATGCATGTGTATTTATATACAGATTATATGCATTATAGGTTTTTAATAATAGTTTCAGGCATATAATTAACAGTATGATTTCTTACTCCAGATTATGTTGGCTTCTGTGAACACTTGAAGTAGTCACCAGTGAGAGAGAATATGTACTCTGTTTTTCTGGGTCTGGGTTACATCATTCTCAATGAGTTTTTCTAGTTCCATCCATTCACCTACAAAATTAATATTGTCATTTTGTTTATAGTTGAAAAATATTCTATAATGCATATGAATCATATGTTACTTATGCATTTTCAGTGTTAGACTCATAGGTTGTTTTCATTTCCTAGTTATAGTGAATAAGTAGAAATGAAGAGGGCTTCATTTCATCTGTGGAGGTATTGTCAGGTCATTTGAGCATATGCCAAGGAGTTGTATAGCTGGGTCATATTGTAGATTTATCCTTAGATTTTTTTAAATTTTCACAATAATATCCATAGTACCTGCACCAGTTTGCCAAACACACCAACAGGAGTGAGGATTTCCTGTTCTCCACACAGCCTGTAGCTTTCGTAGTTGCTTACTTTGTTGATCTTTACCGTTTTGACTAGGGAAAGTAGACATTTCACATTACCTTTGCATTGCATTTCCTAATTTCTGGAGATAATGACTATTTTTGAGTTGTTATCCTGTTATCTCTTATTTTTATATTTCTAGGTACATGTTTCTTACCCAATTTGTGAATTAGTAAGTTTTTTTATTCTTTGATTTTTGGATTTCTTTATAGTTTCTAGCAAATGATCTTCTGTCAGGTGCACAACTAGCAAAGAATTTTCTCCCAATCTGTGCAGTTCCTTTTTATTTTGAAGATTCTTTAGCTATGTAGAAGCTATATATTTCATAAGGTCCACATCTCTGTTTTTATCCATGATTTCTATTTAGAAAATCATTTCCTACACGTATATCATGTAGGATAGTACCTATGTTTCCACTTACAGCTTCATATTTAACATTTAAGTCTTTGTTCCATTTGAGAAATATTATTTATTTATTTATTTATTTATTTTTGTGAAAGCTGATACATATAGGTCTAATTTTGTTCTTTAGCATATAGGCATCCAATTTTTCAAGAAACATTTTTTAGGGATTTTTTTCCCTGTTCTTATTTTTGGCATCTTTATCAAATATTAAATAGATGAAATTATATCTACCAATATTTGTGTCTCAAGTTTTGTTCCATTGGTCTAAGCATCTGTTTTTATGATAGTACTATATCTTTTTATTATTATGGTTCTGTCATATATCTTAAGATACTTAATGCTAATCTTTCCAGTATTCTTTTTGTTCAGGATTGTTTTGGCTATCTGAGGTCTTTTATGGTATCATATTTTCTTCTAATTTTCAAAAGGAATGATATGGGATTTTGATTAGGATTGTTTTAACCTTATAAATATGTTCTGGTAAAATGATTATTTTCATGTTAATTCTATCAATATTGAAAAATTCATCACAGAATTACAAATGCAATATGATTCTACCAATTGTAAAATAAAGTAGTGAATTTCACAGAAAATTTAAGGAAAATGATTGACAAGGTATTTTACAAATGATAGAGGACTTAAGCTTTTTGTGAAGCCATAAAGAATTTAAGACTGATACTGAGGGAAAGCTTTGAATATCTGTGTAAGAGCAAAATTGATACAGGGAATATTGAACAGTATAACTCAGTAGCTCTACACAGTTAAGTAGAAGAATGACTAATAACAATATTCTTCAAATTATACTTTAAGAAACAATAAAAGAACAAAATGAAAGTATATCTTATGTATGTACTAGGTAAATGTTAAAACTGAAATTAATCAAGAAATCCTAAGCATGTGTAACTTCTTTTTTTTTTTTTTTTTTTTTTTTTTTGCTACATGAATGTTTATTCACTGTAACATCTTTACACAGGCAAAACATTCAAAATAACTACCACCATCAGGCCCTCCTGGTCAAAGGCATGACAGTACATGTGCGTGGTAGAATGCTGAGAACATCAGCAAACCATCTCTGCCATGTGTCTCTTGGTTACCTCCCTATTGCTATGAAGAGACACCACAACCAAGGCAACTTGTAAAAGAAAGGATATCTTAGGATTCACAGTCCACGATCCTTCTTAGGGTTAGAGTCCATGATTATCAGGGCAGGGACCATAAAAGCAGGCAGGTAGCTGAGAACTTACATCCTGGTCCTTTTTTTTTTTTTTTTTTTTTTTTTTTTTTTTTAAGTTATAATCTTTAATATAAGTACCAAAGAAAACAAGTATCTATTTTCACGGACACATAATTTTCTTTTTTTTTTTTTTTCAAAATACCAAGGGTCAGATATACTTATACAAGAATTCTATAGAGCCTTCAAACAAGCAATACTTTTTGAGTTATGTTTAAAAAAATTCAGAACCACAATAAGCTCCTTCACAAAGCAAATAGTATTGAAATAGTGAAATCAAGTGTAAACCCAACAAAAATATATAAATTATAGTCCAGTATCCCTCATGAGTATACATACAAAAATTCTCAATGAAGTAGTTGCAAACTGAATACAAGAGATATAAAAAAAATAATATTCCATGAATAACTGAATAACTGGGTTTTTTTTGTTTTTTTTTTTTGTTTGTTTGTTTTTTAGAAGACCATACTCCATATACAGGATGCATGTTTTGGGATAGCCCCCACTCCAGATGTTTGAGACCTACATGAAAACCAAACTGCACATTTACAACATATGTGCAGGGAGGCCTAGGTTCAGCCCATGGAGGTAGATCTTTGTAGACTAGGTATGATCCGCGGTTGGTGATTCAGTCTCTGAGAGCTCCAAGGGTTCAGGTTGGTTTACTCTGTTGATCTTCCTGTGCAGTTCCTATCTCCTTAGGGCCCACAATCCTTCCACCTATTCTTCTATAAGAGTCCTCAAGCTCCATCCACTGTTTGGCTCTGGATGTCTGTATCTGTCTGAGTCAGCTGCTGGTTAGAGCCTCTCAGAGGACAGCTTGCCCTGTCTGTTCTCAGGCTGGAGGTTTAGATTCGGGAGCCTTCTTTGGTATAATTAAGATAAAAGTTACGGCTGAAATTATCTGAGAAATTCCTCTCACCATATACATCTTCAAAATCATTGGTATTTATAGGCATAATGTTTTTGTGCATTATGTAAACCTTTTCCTTGTGTTACTCAAATGCTAATTTTTCTGCCCTCATACCTTTTTACAATCTGAACAATCTGGCATTGTAATGCTTATATCAAGAATGTCCTGTCTCAGTTTTGGGTAAACAATGCTTATCATTTTTTTTCTCTGCCTTCTCAATAAATGCTGATCACCCACTGACTGGGCAGAATAGAGACTGGGGTGTGATATCTCCCAGTGAGTGGAGAAAGAAAGACAGAAAAGAGTAAGACATATTGAGCCACCAGGAGGGAGAAGAACAGAGATCATGTGAGTTCCACTGAAGCATGAAAGGCTCTAAATGCAAGTATTATGGGAATTTTGGCTAGAAGGTACCAGATTAGTTTAGAGGATTAAAATAGATTAATTGATTGCCCAGGTATTGCCATAAACCTTGATTAAATAATTCTTGATCTCTGTGTGTCTTTTTGTTGAATTAGCTAGGATAAAGTATAGCAGCTGATGTATTAACTTGCATCACAAATTTATATTAAAATTGCATTTACAGGTATTATATTTCTCAAAGAGGAAAGGAAAACACAGATGCAACAGTAACTGAAACTTATTGTTTCACATTCATTGGCCAGGAAGGACAGTTCTTTCAACTTATTTGAAACTGTGAATGAGAGTTTTGATAGCACATTTCTTTTTTCCTTTAATAACTTGATTGTATTTACAGAGTTTAAATGACAACATGAAATATGAAAGTGAAGAATAAAAGTTCTTTTATCCCAATTTTATAATAAAACTAATACAAGAAATTTACATTAGACTACCAATGCCAGATAATTCTTTCAGAGAGGGAAACAATTCCATTCTCAATGAACACTTTGAAACTTCAGTTTAGTTTAGATATTTTCTATTCATACAGATATTTCTGTTCATGCAGTGATACCTACTGAATTACTTTTATATTAAATTTTTTTCTATTTCTATAACCGTGAAGAGCCACCATGTCAAAGGCAACAAAGCATTAAGCTGGGACATGCTTAGAGTTCTAAAAGGTAGGTCTATGACCATCAATCAAGTCAGGGGACAAGGCAGCAGGCAAATATGCATGGTGCTGGAGTAATAACTAAGAACTTACATTCTGTCAACAAGGCAGCAGGAAGAGAGAGAGCAGAACTGGACTTGGACTGGGCTTTTGAAACCTTAAAGCCTATCGCAGTGACACAGCTCAACCAATAAGGCCATGACGTTTGCAATAAGGTCTCACTTTCTAATCCTTCTCAAAGAATTTTATTAACTTCAGATCAAATATTCACATATATGAGCCTTTCAAGTACACAGGACCATTCTTATTTAAACCACCACATCTCTGTGTATATGTATGTATACATAGATAGACAGATAGATAGATAGATAGATAGATAGATAGATAGATAGATAGATAGATAGAGGGAGAGAGAGAGAAGGAGGGAGAGAGTATTATTCTTGGAAATACTGAACATTTAGAAAAAGCAAACAGGTAAATTTTTCGTATGGCATGTGTGTAGAATAATTTTGCATTTAACAAAGTTTTTACTCTGTCCATGTGACCATGTTCTAGTGCCATTTCCCACAATGATCTTGAACCTTTGATTTATTTACTCCACAGTCAGACATGTTTCTGAAGTGCCAGCATTTTTTTCCATTTTATCAATTACACCTGACAAATTTGTTAAGATTTCATCATATCACAGTCAGAATGGTTAAATTTTGTTTTGTTTTAATTACCAAAAAAAATAAAAAAGAAGTTGATTTAGAATTGGGGAAAGGGGAACAGGTATGTAGTGTGTGCTGGAATGTCATGGGGTGGTAATGCCAACTTGTTTTACCACTATAGGAATCAAAGGCTAGAAAAGTCTCTTCTATATGATCCATGTTTACCTTTCCTTGGTATGATCTCCAGGAATCTGCTCTTTTTTTCATTACTGGTCTGTTCACAATGACCAGAAAATGGAAGCATCTTAGATGAATCATGATCTCCTAGGTGAATAATGAAAATATAAGTACACATACATGGTGAAATTTTATTAAAATGCAAATAAAAATGATGTTAAGACACTTGAAAGAAAATTGATTGATCTGTAAAAATTTATTTTGTGTATAACTTGTAATCACTTGGAATTCAGGAAACAAGAAAGGGACCATGGTCGGGGAACTGGATTAAGGAAGAAGGAATGATTGGATATAGGTAGGAGCATAGAAGAGAGAAAGAGTAGTGGTGAGTTATGCTGGCCTTATTCTATGCACCAAAGTATACTGAATCTTATTTGAATTATGATATATTGTTATTATGAAAACTATAAAAAATGTGTATTTGAAAAACAATATAAAAAAATCAAAAGTAAAAATATCTGTGGCCTGGAATAAAATTGCTGGGTTTATTCAATCAGATAATAGTATTCAATAAAATTATGTTATTTAAGAGGAAAAAATTATGTAGGCTAAATAGAGATAATTTAGCAGACTTGTAAAAATGTCAATACATCTTTGAAAAGATGTAACTATGACAATAAAATTGCATGAGAATTGAAAGTTAGATGCATTAAACATATTTTTCTGTCTTTGTGTTGATTGACTGCTCTTCGGCATGCCAGATAATTAATAGATTAATCATATCCTAGGAATTAGGGGGAAAAGTCAAGTATAATTGGCTAACTGACATTTTGCATATTTTCATCCCAAATCTGGATGTTTTGATAATGTGAAAATGGGGGTCTACTAACAAGACAGCCCTAGTTTACAATTTAAGCTGACATACCTTTTGATATCTACATTTTCCCATTTTTTCCACAAACATTGCATATATATATTTGATACAGACACCACGCACAGAAGGGAAAACACTGCAAACACAGTATGGTTCCATGTTCTCTCTAATTATTACACTTTGTATTCTAGTTTTGTTGAGTCTACTCTGCTTTCCACACTACTATCTGGTCTCTTTGACTTGCACAAGTTGGATCTCATTTATTCCATAAATGAAATCAGACCACTTTTTAATATTATTATTAAGGCAAAGCCTTTGTACATCTTATCTTTTAAATCTAAAAGTTTCATTCATATTTTACACATGGTGCATAAATCGTATGCCTCATATTTATGGTATTTTTCACTTGACCTCAACTTTCTGTTTCTAATTTGCATTTATTAGCTGTTTCCATTTAATGACGAAGAGGGAAAGTTCTTCTCTGCCTTTCCTCACTGTCTAAAACTCTCTTGATCAATATAAATGCATCTGTTTGACATCTCTGATCTTACTACTTTTATTCCCTATATAGGAAAGCAGCTATATTTCTACTACTAATGTTTCTTATGTTATAAATGAGTTATAATTTAAACATTTGAAATAGTCAATTTAAATTGTTCAATTGCCTGTAATAGTTGCACATATGTATGACGTATGTATCAATGCATGTGTATAGTGCCGAGTGATCAGAAGATGGTAAGTATCATCACTTCCACATCAGATGTTGATATTTTTGGAAGCATACCAAGTTGTTGAGCCATATTAGTATCAGTCATTACCCGATTAAAAATTATGATCCTTGAAAATTAGGTAAAACATAATACTAAAGTTCTCAGAAATGTCATTTTAATGTAAAGTTCTATCGTAAAACTGTAAACAAGCAACTTAATGTTAACTTTATGTTTTGAAATGAAGATGAATTTAGAAATCTATAAGTACATTGGGTTAATGAAAACAATAATCTCTTTTTTATTTTTCTTTTTTGTCATTTATTTATTTATTTATTTATTTATTTATTTATTTATTTATTATTGTACTCCAGACTTTATGACACCCCCCCGTCCACTCTCCAACTGTTCAACATGCCATACCCCCTCCTACACCCTGTCTCCATGAGGATGTCACCACCACCCACCCCACACCCAACCAGACCTCTAAACTCCATGGAGCTTCCAGTCTCTTGAGGATTAGGTGCATCTTTTCTGAGTGAATGAACCCAGACCCAGCAGTCCTCGGCTGTATATGTGTTGGGAGCCTTATATCAGCTGGTGTATGTTGCCTGGTTGGAACAATCTTTTTATACTCTACATATGTATTCAACAATTTTATTTTTAAAAATATACTTCATTATTGATCAAGTCAGCTCAGTCAGTCAACAGGGTCCCAAACAAGGGAGTGAGGAGTGAAAAAGAAAAAGTTAGCCAAAATTATAACATGACTAAAGACCTTACTGAGGCTGAGGCAGCTTTCTTTCTTTCCAGTCTGTTTCATATCATTCTAGGTACATCCAAAACACATGGTCAGTTCTTAGATCAAAGACAAAGCTATCAAGCAAAGTAGTAAACAAAAAGATCACACAAGAAAATAATTAAACAGTAATAAGCAAAAATGTCACATAAGGAAATAATTCAGCAAAGTAGTAAACAAAGCACCATGGCCACTATTATTCTTATCTGAGCCTACTTTCTTGTCCAAGCACAGTGACAAATGGCAAACTCCTAGAAGTGGCACCAAAAACTCTCAACACATTATAGCATGTTAAGACAATTTTTTTCTCCTCCCCTTCACCTCCCTCATCTCTCTATCCCACCCACCCTCTGTATCATTCCATTGTACTCTTCTTTCTGCTTGGTTGTTACATTTATCCCATTTCTCTGAATCCTCCTTTCTCAAGATCCTTGCCCCCTTGCCCCATCTCACAGTCTTAGCTAAAACAATGAAACAGAAACGATAAAGAGATGTTTAAAAATATGAAGTCAAATTATTCCTGTGTAAATGATACAATTTTGAGGTCAAAAAATCCTATAGATTTGACTAGAAAACTTTTAGTTTTAATAAACATTCATTAAAATTTCAGGATAAAAAAACCATACAAACATAAATAACTTTTCTAAATGTTAATGACAAACTTACTGAGAAAAAAATATCGAATATATAACATTAATAATAGCTCTTCCCAAAATAAAATCTGTAGAAATAAACCTATCAAGAAAGTGGAATATATCTACAATAAAAAACTGGCTCTGGTGTTGGGGTCCTGGGTATGGGACACCTGGCCCCACTATTTCAAGGAAAAGCCGGAGACATGGTCCCATTCCTTACCAGCTGCAATACTTGAAAGAGCTGGCATTTCATCTCATCTGAACAGCAAGGAGAGTTGGTGCCATTGGCATGGGTATAGGTGAGCATGAGTGAAGGAAAGATTGATCAACCTCTTGAAACCTGTGGCAGACAAGAGTGCTTAACCAGCCCCTTGCCACCTGTGACATAAAACTAATATACAAGTCATGCCCTTGAAGCATGTAGAAGTCTACATTGGAGACTTTCAATGAAGAAGTAATCATAGTAGTTCAAAAATAGAATCATAGGTGAAAAACAGAACAGAAGCCTCAGAAAATACAACGGAGCTGGATATACAATTAATAACGTGAAGCTGGGAATAATGAATTTCTCAAGGAAATCTGAATAAATTAAACCAAAGTCATAATGATAATAGTAGTATTTAATCTTTCAGAGGAAAAAAACAGGACAAATTAATATTTAAATATAGTAGTAATAATGCATATTTTCCCAATGATATATTGAATTAGATAAAAAAGTGTTAATGAATGCATTTAAGGTGAAGTTTTAAGAAAAGAAAGTGAGTAAATTGTTGTTGTGTAATTCTTGTATTTGCGTCTTGGATCAGAAGTGTGTATTAAATTTTAAAGTTGAATAATGCTAGTAATATTTAATAGAGAATAAATCTGCAATTTTAAAGTAGTTTAGAAAGTTGAGTGTACTGTTAAAAATTTGAATATAGTAAGTATAGGTGCAAATTGCTTTCCTTGTAGAATGTTCTCTGTGTTTTAAAGACTATAAAAATGTAGTGTAATGTAATTGTGACTGGAATGCCAACATTTGATTTATCATAAGTTGAATGTGTGGGTTGAAATTATTTTAAATCTTACATGGATCAATAAAAGCCTGAAAATGACAAGGAAACTCAGGAAAAGATTAATAGTGCAGTTGCACTGAGCTCCCTGGAGTCAGAATAATATATAAATGGCATGCTAATTCAAAGGATATTCTAACGGAATAAATATAGAAAAAATCCATTTTTGAAAAAATATAATGGTTTTTATACTTAAATCTCAATTTGTAAACCTATTTGTGAGATGAAAAACATTTCAAATATAGTCCAATCCAATGGTAAATTCTGCTCTGCAGGACAAACTATCTGTAAATATTTAAAGTATTCACATTATTTTATTCCATAGAAAAGTCTTAATATCAAAACATTCTAAAAAAAAAAACCATAGCCTCTGGATATATAATCTATATTTAATGTGCTTCAAAATCAAAATAAATAATACAAAATATTTATTTTGCAAGAAGGTCAGAGAGCATACTTATAATTATAAATCTGGTATACAGAGGATTCAGAATCCTTATCCATGGTAAATGATGTCTCTTCTGTATGTAAAACATATAACAGCAGAATGAATGACATGATTACTCAATTATATCATAAGGAAACCTTCTTAGATACTGTTCTATTGCTGTTAAGAGACATCGTGATCAAGGCAACTCTTGCAAAAGAAGCATTTAACTCGGGCCTTACCTACAGTTTCAGAGGTTAGTCCATGATCATCTTAGAGAGAAGCAGACAAGCATGACACTAGAGCAGTAGCTGAGATTTTTACATCCTGATTGGCAGACAGCAGACAGTGAGACTCAGAGCTTGTCATAGGCTTTTTAAATCTCAAAGCCCAACCCCAGGAACATACTTTTTCTAACAAAGCTACACCTACTACAAGAACTTACCTACTAATCTTTTTCTAAACAGTATACCAAGGTCTAGACATTCAAATATATGACCCACAGAGTCCAGAAACAATCTACATTCCAAAAATTCATGAAAAGATCCTAATGTACATTATTAAATTTATTAATTATTTTAGATTTTAAATATTAAGCATTTAAAAATTATTGATTAAATACAATAAAGTCAATTTTATGATTTTGTCACTCATGCAAATTTAAATGTAAGAAATTTTAATATATTACAAAATATTATGGCTATAGTTACACAAACATGAAGTATCACATATTTTTCATTTATTCAGAAAATTAACATGAAAAATTGTAAATAATTTTAAAGCCATTGTTAAAAAGTAACAGAAAATTCAAAGCTCTCTAACAAAAGCTTGGAATATATGGTTGGATGTAAATAAAATTCATAGAGATTCTAAACCTGTTATGTACCTTTTAAAACTAAGCAAGAGGCTCGAAGTATATGTCACATTAGGGCTGCACATGAACAGTCACCCATTCCCATCCCTTTGGCCAGTTGTGTGTTACTGGATTTTCTGATCCTTATTGCAAAAGGAAAATTCTCTGACCAAGGTGGAATATCCCAAAGAGTCTTCCTACTTCTCTTCCACGCTGTCACTTCCTCACTTGAAGGAGATTCCACAAATATCTGACTTGGGAGGAACACCTAAGTATAACTTATTCTGTATATCCTGGACATCCTCATTTATACGAATTTCTCACCCTTCATTGCAAAAAGAAAAGTTTCTGATTAGAATTCAGAACTGTATCTTGCTATCGGAATAAACATAGGTATTTAGAAGGCAGCTTCAAGCTGTTTACCGTTAACTAATAACAGTAAGTATGCACAATGGGCCTCAGACTTCATCAACCTTAGAATGTTAACCAGGTATACAGTACCCAGTATGGAATCCTTATTCTGAAGAAGGCCTTAAAAATAGAGAGCCTGTGGTTTCTCCATCAGAGCTGTGTCACTATTGTATTAGTAAGCATACTTGGGCCGGGCAGTGGTGGTACACGCCTTTAATCCCAGCACTTGGGAGGCAGAGGCAGGCAGATTTCTGAGTTCGAGGCCAGCCTGGTCTACAGAGTGAATTCCAGGACAACCAGGGCTACACAGAGAAACCCTGTCTCGAAAAAGTAAGCATACTTGGTCTTTGCTGGTATTTTTACTTGAAGAAAAATATTTTTTTGACAAAAATTAAGCTTGTATGTTTTATTCTAGAAATTTCTTTGAAGTCTATCAAAACTTCAATGCTGGGTAATGTTAAGGACTAGGTAATTGCTGTCTGTCTAGCTAACCATTTTATGCTGTTATTAATGTTACAAGGAAACTTACTCATGTACTGTTACTAGGATATCTTCTTATGCCCAAGTTGGTTGCATGCTCTGTTATGTTCTATGTTTTGGTTATCTTGGAACTACTTTGAATAGTTAGCTACAATAAGCTTGCACTTGAGGCTTCCTTGGGAATTGACATCCTATTTGGCCAAAAGAGACATGTGCATGGACAACTGTTTGGGAAGGGGAACAGCATTTGAAATGTAAATAAACAAAATAACCAATTTAAAAAACATGTTCAACTTTACAACATTATTTCTGTTTCAACTACTGCATTTTTGACTCTATCTTTTATATATGTTGCTGAAGTGTGCTACATATTTATCTGAGCAGTGCATTCATTGCCTAGGGGTAAACCTTTCTTACAATGAACCCATGGAGCATCTGCTTTGCTTAGCGAGTGATTTGTCCTACACATGTGATAACATAAAACAAGGCTGCTAGACTGTTTGGCTTAGTCAGAAACAAGTGACATTTTAAAGTTTTTTCATTGATTTATAGTAGTCCTGTCTTAGTATATGTAAATAAGAAATGAATCAGTGTATTTTTATTTAGAGGTATACAATATTAAGCTTCTGTATCTCAGTAAACAAATTCCTGAGAAATGCAATTTAAAGGAGGAAATTGTTGACTCCTAGTCTAAGAGGTTCTAGTATTTGTTTGTGTGTGTGTGAGGGGGCGGGGTGAAAGTGTTGGAATTGGTCATAATCACAGCAGGGTAAGCAGAACATGATAGGAGAATATGGAAATTAGTGAGAAAAAATACAAGAGATGGCCCCTACTGATCTATTTATCTCAGGTCACTTCCTGAACTATCTCTTGAAGTAGAGGCTACCCACCCAGGAAACAGTAACATACTCTGACAAGAGCATTTCATGTTCAGACTACTGTAAAGAGAAGAAGACTCTCATTTCTTTGAAGATTCAAGATTACAACAAATTCACATTGACTTTTTTTTTTTTTTAAACAGGAAGGATCTCAGGAGATGACTTCAAAAGGTCATTTTTGTCTACAGTATTTCAATTTTATTTAGAGGCAGGGGACTTAGCTGAAATACTTTATATAATCTTCCATCTTTATTAAGACATTAATAAGTAACATCTTATTAAAAGTCAGACCTATTAAAATAGATAAAAATATGTGATATAAAATCCTATTTATGAAGACATTGACAACAGAAAATACAAAACTATTCAAACAGGATTTCAAATTATAACTAAAATATTACTTTTAATAGTGTTACTATGCTGATCAGAGATTTAAAATTATTAGTTATATGCTATGAAACTATATCAGTAAGTTTGAAATTAGTTTTAGTATGTATTTTGCCTTGTTTCTAATATATAAATACAACAATGAATAATTAGTTTGAATTTAATGTCTATGGATATTGGACAACATGTAAAGAACACTGTAACTTATATGTGCTTTTATTATAAAGAATCATATTCACTGCCTAAGTTATTAGAATGTAAAGAAATGCAAGAAATAATCTGAGAAAATACTGTTTTGTTTCTGCAGAAGTCAATTTCATTATGGCTTTGTAACTCAGAAAAAAATACTTTGAAAGGAAATTCATTTAGCTATGTGAACTCAAGACCTCAATTTTCACAGGTAAATAGAAAGGCACGTTGACTAATCTTCTGAAGCCAATCCACTTATATTCAACATGGCAATGCTTGTTAGAAAACATTCATGGGCCAAAAGACTCTAGACAGCAGCAATATTTGTGTTTTTCTCTTCCAGAGAAATATTGAAATAATGATACTAAACAAGACCTAAAATGATTTAAGAATGAAAGAATGAATATGTACATTTTTTTTTTTTTTTTTTGGTTTTTGTTTTTTTTCGAGACAGGGTTTCTCTGTGTATCTCTGGCTGTCCTGGAACTCACTCTGTAGACCAGGCTGGCCTCGAACTCGAATATGTACATTTACTGACACTATTAAAAGAATCCTAGTGAGCAGGATACATTTTTTTTTTTTTTTTTGAGTTTCTGATGCCTAACAAAAAAATTTTTATAAATTCCATTCTGTTTGAATACTGTTATTTGCACAGGTATCAAAAGTATTGTATTGGAATGAAGTTTTGGATATAGCCATAATTTAAACTACTTAGGAATTTCTAAGATGGGAAAAATTCAACTCAAAAACATAACATAATTTGTACTTAATCTTCTCTACTTTGTGTCATTACTCGTCTGGCACCAATTTCACTAACACTGTCATATACAGAGTGACATACGAAAGAAATGGTTTGAATCAGACAGAAAATTATGTCATGCTGTGTTGAAAATAACTCGCTTGAAAATCATGAGGATCAAAACAGCGCTTAACGAGTGATCCAGCATGATAGATTCTAGCACTAACTCACATAAAGATACACAAGTATTGCCACAATATATTATAAACACAAAACATTCTGTATTTTACAGTGTAAGAAAATAATTTTAGGCCCAAGTAGATGAAAAATATGCATTAAAATTTCAAACATTAATAAGCATTTGATATTATATAAAAGCAACTGGAATACACTTCTTAAATCATTAAAAATTAATAGAATGAGGTGCATTGCAAAATGTTTTAAAGCAGAATAATTAACTATCCTGAAACTAGAAATTAATTAAAATATGGGTTAAAACTATCTCTGACACCTTTCTGAAGCTAGACTCATACAGTACTATATAAGTGGCTTAAATCCTCTTTATAACTGACTGTAGGAGGAAGTTTTACTTTAGTTAGTTCCAATATTTTAAAAAGATGAAGAATAACTATATCAATATTAATTAGTCAATTGTTTTTTTGTTTGAAATGATTATGATAGTTACTGCAAGGACAATTTTCTTCATAAATATAGATGTATAGTCATTAATTGAGGAAGGCTGTTAACATCATCCCAGTCACCTAATTGTCTTAGTTAGGATTTAATTGTTATGATAAAACACCATTACAATAGCAACAGGGTCTTGGGGTTCTCATTTTCCCCAAAAACATCTTATGAATATTCCAATCTCAATTGGAAAAAAAATCTGATTTTTAAAACTCCAAAGTCATTCAAAATTTAAACTCTTATAATTCTAATCTGAGGTCAGCTCTACTCCACAACTGACGCTGTCTTGCTGGTCATCCTATAGCACTGGAATTTGTGAAAATCTGAGATCCCTGAGATAAATGGGCGGTAACTTCGCCCATACTCTTCTTTTGTCTCTCTTTAAAGTCTCTGACTGCTGGGTGCTGCCTAGTCACAACTTCCCTCCTTGAATCCTTCAATCCCAGTGCCTCTCCAGAACTATAGCTTCAGATTTACTAATGGCCATTCCTCATCTTCTCTCCATGACCTCTTCATGTTTGAAATCTACTACCAGTTGGGAGATTGTCACACATTTCCAAAGTCATCTGCCAGCATGAATTTAAGAAATTGTTCTCTCTAGACCATAGCTATGTGTGTTCACCATGAGCAAGTACATCTCATAAGATTACACCACAATCACAAATTCTTTCTCTGCTCTAGTTGACCGTTATTGATTGTCTGAGAAAAGCAAAGATTTCACTGTAGTGATTCTGACCTTTGTTAACTATGGTCAGCGCAATTGCTCCCAGCTGCTTATGACTGCAGATAGATTCCTCCACTTCTCTTTACTCCCACCATTCATTTCTATACACCCCTCTTGCTCTTTCTCAAGACACAGCTTCTATCATAAACAAGCTATACCATCACGTATCATCAATATGGTTGCCTAAAAGGGAATGTAACAATGGCAATATCAATAAATATGCTAACATATTAGATGGAAATCTCATGAAATCTTAACCCTAGTGGCAGAACCATATTTTTTAATTCAAAATATATATGTATCTAATTGATTAAGTCACTCTCAGATTTTCCTGTGAACTTCATAAATGAGGCTTCCATCCCTTTTCAACTAGGCCTTATCACTTAAGTTCATCATAGATCTTTAGATTCTGAACACAAAATGGATTTTCTAGATCAGAGTTCCTAAGTTGATCCACAGATATCTCCCAAACCAGATACAGTCCTATCACATCAATGCCTCATATTCCTGTTATTTTTTTTTTTTGACTGAGTTAGGATTTCGATTAAGAAATCTCTGCAATTCTGCTTGCAGTTGGTTCTGATTTAGGGTAGTTAAAATGCTGCATGTAACTAATCTCAGGTTACAGCGAGGCTCTATCCACCTCATTCATTCTTTATGTTGTAATTGAAATATTACAGCATCTGCCTTATTTTGATTTGCTAGCTTTAGTAAATTATCTTCTAGACCTTGTTTCCAAATTTTATCTCTATCTCCTTGCTGTTGCTTACTTTGACTAATAAAATCCTGAACCTTTAGTTCTAGTGTTACTTGTAATCTTTTTTCTATGGCAAGGAATTTTTTATCTAGGGCCCTATCGTTTGAGAAGACATAGTAAATCAAGAGAATAAATATTGCAATACTAATAAATAATAAGGTGTCTATTTTCCCTAAATTGATTCCTGTCAAACCATTCAAAATATCATCACATAAGCCTAAAAGATATTTATCTTGTTTCTCATCTTTAAGTATCAAAAGGTTATATATCTTTTTTATATCAAAGAGTAACCTGGTCCAGAGCCTTCAGTTCACTGTTTCTCCCTGAAAACTACCTCACAGGCAGTTGTGTTCTAGAATAACCTGTCCCTCCTTGCAGTTTTTACAGCGTGCTGATCAAACCCAGCTGGAGGCTCAGGTGCTGCTCCTGACCCTGGCCCTAACTCTCTGTCTGGGGGTTGGGGAGGGAGCCTCTCTGTGGTTCTTTGTAGGCCTCTCAGACCCACTCAGCTTTCTTTTTTTTTTTTCTTAGAAAAGATAACATTTAATTGGGTCTGACTTACAGTTCATAGTTCAGTCTATTGTTGTCATAGTGGGAGACATGGAAGCAAGTAGGAAGACATGGTATTGGAAAAGTTGCTGGGAGTTCTACATCTTGATCTCCTAAGGCCTCTACTCCTTCACTCACTGAGATGAACCTGGAGGTTAAGTGTCTTGCAGCTGATCCTTGGAGGGAACACTTCAATCCCCAAAGCCACCGAACTATAGTGCAATTTTCAATCTTGAGGGCACTCAGAATATTCAACACATTGGACTTGATTGTGATAGTAGAAGTACACATTGGAATGTATTTGTCAACATTCATCAAAATTTGCCCACTCAGCTTTCAATGCACGCTGGTGTAGCCTAGAATGCTGCCTGAACCCTACTGGGGGGAGGGTGAAGGGCAATGAACTTTTATCTCAGGTTATTGAGTTCTAAGCAATAAGTTGGCGCCAATTTGTTGTGGTAAATCTCTGACCCAAATATGACCAGTCAAGGAAAACATAACTCAATAATTAGGGTATAAATTTCACGCCTAGATTAGGCAGATTTACCATTACACTCTCTATTCCCCAGCTATGAGATCCTTATAACTTGTGGTTTATCCAGGCTGCGTGCCATTGGCTTCCTTCTTCTTCACCTTCCTCCGTCAACTTCCTTCTCCCATCGACTTCCTTCTCCTTCTTTTCTCCATCGACTACCTCTTATATCAAATTCCTCTTCCTCTCTCCTCCTCTAAGCCTTTTTCTCTGCCTCCCCTTCTACTGCCCAATCACTGGTTCTAGCCTTTATTTTACAAATTTAACTGGACAGAAGGTTCACAAGACGTTACCTGTGTACAGATTCAATCATCCTCTGCAGCCGCTCCCAGGAAAGTGGAAATAGGATCAAAATACAAGGCTGGGCCTATCCACTGGGAATTAGGATCAAAATACAAAGCTGAGGCTATCCACAACAGTATGTGTTTTAAGGAGTTCTTTCATGCAAAGATAGATGGGAGGAAAGTCTGGAGGTTTAAGTGCATTTTCAAAACCTGCTTTCCCCAAACCTTGTTTATAGTCACAGCAGTATCGATTACCCATTCTATTGTTATTTCTCAAATATTCAAAAAGCAAAATTCTATAGATAAATAGAACCTAAGGTATACCCGTTAAAGTTCAGAAACTAGGCTAGGCATAAGGGTACTACTTCGCTTTGTACAGGGATATTTGAAGGCTGTAGTAAAAGTGTCGGATTAGGTAGGTAAGAATGCCTTTATTCAGAACAGAGAAAATCCATTTACATAATAATTTTATCCGTTCCTTAGAATTTTATCTGAATTTGATTGTCCTCAATATTCTTGGGGAAATAAAACATATTCAGGGCTTAAAGGGGACATGTAATTAATCCATTTTCATTTGTATAAAAAATAATAAAAACATTTTATCAAACAAAAATCTTAACAGTTTTAAAATGTACCATAGATGATATCAGCCAAGTAAAGGGATCACACTGGGTTTGTAGATTATTAAATTCTAAAATAGATCACTAACCAAATAACTCATTCTTTGGCATTTCAAGATTTACTAATGTAATCAAATGAAAAACAAAATATATCTGTAAAAGAACAGAATTTCAAACAATATCCTGACAACTATTGATACATATATTTTTATTTCTATACATTGAATAAATTCATGAGGAAATTTTTTTTTTAAAAAAAGTAATCTCTGATAAAATGTTATGGTGAAAATTCAGTTGAGGTAGAAATGGGTTGTTTCAGCTTATGTTACTGTATCTATCATTGAAGAAAGTATAAGCAGGAACTTAAGTTAGGTATTTAAGCAGAAGCCATGAAAGAACCCTCCTTACTTACACTAGTCCTCATGATTTGCCCAGTCTGCTGTTTTATACTAGTGACAATGGTATAACCTAAGGCACTACTCACAGTAGGGTGGCCCTCCCATATTAATCATCAAAAGGTATGACAAACTTGCCTAAGGGCGAATCTTCTGTAGGTATTTTCTAAATTGAACGTGCCTATTCACAAATGACCCTACCTTTTGTCAAGGTGACATAAAATTACACATCACACTAATATTAAAATGAGCTTCTGGTTAGCTCTGAGAGTTTGTCCCAGAAAAACTAGGGTGATTTCATCCTTAAGTACCAAAGATTATTATGATGGTTTGACGCAAAGGCTTTTGGAGGTTATTAAATCTAGGTAAAAGTATTATCACATACTCCGTGATTGTGACAGGTAATCATCAGTTGCTTTCCATGTGATACTCTGCATCTTTGGACTAAAAGAAGCTACCATGAGCAAAGATTCGGTCAAAGGAAATTGAGATTTCCAGATTTTAAAACCGTGAATCAAACTATTCTTTATAATGATAACTTAGAAAATGTGTGAAATATGGTTACAAAATGAAAAAGTAGACATCAACAATGCGTGTCAATGTAAAGCTATCTGTTCTCTTATCTAAAACATTGGCATAGACATCTATAACAATGAAACTTTACAGTGGATAATGCTGCAGAATAAAAAGAAACAGGAAACTATGCTGCCCAGGATGATTGGCATCAAGACCAGAGGATTAAATTAAAATGAAAATAGAAGGCAATGGAAGCTAGCTCTGGAGAGATCATAGTTACATAGCCCCTATGATTTGCTGTTAGAAAGAACAACATATTTTTTACTAGGAATATACTTAGTACTGACTCTATGGAACTATTCCATGTGCTGATGCACATTTAATCTCTTAATTGTGAATTGTCTGAATAATTGCACTGCTAGAAATCAGGGTAGCTTCTTCTGGCAGGCCTAATACTCCATTCTAAGCAAAAAACCCAAAAACAAAGCAAAAATAAAAAACAAAAAACCCATGAAGAAGCCTTATATACATATATGTTCAATTGCTTTCCTATGTTTTTTTATGCAAACCTGAAATCAATTTTCAACAATTTTTGTTTTGTTTTTAATGCTTCAAGAGAAAATGTCTCATTTTATGAATCTTCAAGAAAAGGAGATTTTTGCAGGCTGTGTCAAGGATTGGGAGTCCACAAATTGTGATGTTATATCACATGAGGACAGAGTAGTGTGAATGAAATAGGAAGCAAGAAGGAAATACTAAGAAAAACATATGGGAATAACTGTAATATCAGAATATTGTATGCTTTGTAAACTGTGATGTAATTAAAGTGATTATATTCTTTGGAGAAGAAATCTGGGGTATTTTGATTGGCCTTTTTTTCTGGATTTTGAAAAATTTATTAGACTGTTTCTATATCTAAAAACCTGATGAACAGATAGTGATTGAAAATCTATACATTTTTCCATAAAATTTATAAAAGTATTAATATGCAATGACAAAGTTATGTAACAACAGAAAATGTATCAAGGATTAACCTATTCACCATTCTTAATCTGAGAAAAGGCATTATGTAAAAATGTTCCTCAAATTATTTTTAGGTTTTTGTAAGTTACAACTTATTTTCTATACATCTACTTTCTATGCTACACATAAAATTCACAGAAAATTCTAAGAGAATTTTAATATTTGATAATGAGTGTGATAATTTTCAATTTGACTCATTATTAAAGCTTTTGAATAAATTATAGCTTCAGATACTGTCAGACCTCCATCCAATAGGGTGCTTCAGCTTTTTATTGTTTCCATTTATATTTAATTTTCAAAATTACTCATTCCCTTCTCTTTTCATTTTGTGTATTTTGGAATTTCCATGTGCATACCTGAAGCTGCAAGCTGGAAGAATGAATGCTTTATTGCTTGTTCAGGAGATCTTTCCTGTTAAACTTCCTTTCAACCAATCAATTTGTCACATCAGAGGCATATCTTTGGTGAGAGCTCCTCTGAACTGAGCTGACAGGGTTAGGCCAGGGTCAGCAGTCTGATAAATCAAACAAAAAGACAACTTCAAGAACTATAGTGGAGAGGACTGGGGATTAGCACAGATGGCATTATCTGCAAGTTGACATTGATAATAAAAAAATATATTTGTAAGAGGTAGCTTGCAAGATTCCCTTCCCCCACCCCAATTCTTCTATTCCCTGTCCTCCCAAGTGACATTCAGAATAATTAGAAAAGTTAAAAAAGAAAGAGTCCCATAATCCATTTATCTACCAAGTGGTAAGATTGAAAATTAAATCTTGATAGTCTTCAATAAAGAAGCTTAACAAAGATTAAGAGTTATCAATCTTTCCGTAAGCAATGAAAACAGAATGACCTTAAATGGGTTGGCAGGAAGCAATGCAGATGTACAGGGCACACACTTCATTGCAGTTGTATACATATATCAACGCTTGTCAAACTCATTCATTTATCAACTATAAATCTTAAAAATGAGAAAAATTGCTTCATACAAGATATTTTATTAAAACCAAAGTATGTTAAATAGTTACATCTAAATTAATTTAATTAAAACAGAAATTTTCACTATGTTTGAGGGTGATGAATAACATGAGTAAAGAAAGGAATTAAGAACTTTTATGATTAAAAATTTAATCATAAATATAAATCAATATTAATCAATAATAAAATATTCTTAATATATACATATATGTTATATATATAACAATATGCATCTATTTATGTGACTACACTGTCTCAAAATACAAAAGAAATGACTGAAATGAGTAAGTATATGAAAACTTATTTAACCAATAAAAACAATATTCTATATACCTTAAATAGACACATAAAAAAATAACATCACTAATTATAAATATCTGGACATCTTACATAATAAGAATATATTAGTGACTGAGGATGCTGAAAATTAATGAAACGTTTTGCAAAACACAGCCAAAGAGATGGGATGAATAGGGAGGTTCTGAGAGGATTTTGGGAAGAAGAAAACATAATCAAAATACATCATATAAAAAAATTTTAAAAATATATTGAAAGAGATACTGTCTCTACCTCATCTATCTCCATAAATATTCAAGACGACAGTTGAACACTAAGACAAGAAATCAATTTAATAAAATGATGATAAAAATTGCTAAATGATATATTATAAATAATATATAAGAAAGAAATGAAATAAGTTATTCCATAAAATTTTTGTTTTGCTTTTTAATTTGTTGAACCATGATTTTAAAACAAAATTTTATAAGTAAACATTATGTACTATATAAAATTATACCACTGTATAGGAATGAATTACAATATAATTAAGAAAATGACAATAAGAAAATAGAGATTATTGAAAATAACACCATATTGTATTTTACAATGCTCTGTATATTATTCTTATTAACTCTTGTATAGACTGAAAAGTAGTAATTGCATTGTCTAGACGGTATAAATTTTCTAAAATAAGACTCAAAAGTGTATTTTTATTCATTTATTTCTAATTTACATTATTTTATTTACTTACATTCCAGTTGTTGCCCTCCCTCAGTTCCCCCTCCCACAGTTCCACATCCCATTCCTCCTCCCCCTTGCCTCTGAGAGGGTACTCTCCCCCAACTATACCTCCCCCTTCCCTAGGGCTTCAAGGTTCTCCAGGATTAAGTGTAACTTCTCCCACTGAGACCAGACCAGGTAGACTTCTGCTACGTATATGCCAGGGGCTTCGGACCAGCTCATGTATGATCCTGGTTGGTGGCTCAGTCTCTGGGAACTCCCTGGGATCAGGGTTAGTTGAGACTGATAGTCTTTCTATGGGGTCTCTCTCCCTTGCAGCTTCTTCAATCCTTCCACTAATTCAACCATAGGTATTCCTGACTTCAGTCCAATGGTTGGTATAACTGTCTGCTTCTGTCCCAGCTGCTAGTAGGACCTCTCTGAGGAGAGCCATATCAGGCTCCCTTCTGTAAGCCCATCATAGCATAATAGTGTCAGTCCTTGGTGCCCTCCCATGAGATGGATCCCAAGTTGGGCCATTCATTGAACGTCCTTTTCTTCAGGCTTTTCTCCATTTTTGTCCCTTCAGTTCTTTTAGACAGGAACAATTCTGGATCAGGAATTTAGGCTGTGGGTTAGTAACACTCCACTTGAGGCCCTGTCAATCTACTGGAGGTGGACTCCTCGAGTTCCCTTTCCTCAATGTTGAACATTTTGGCTAAGATCACCCCAAAGAGTCCTGAGAGTGTCTCACCTCTCGGGTCTCTGCTACTCTCTAGAGGTCCTCATACTTCCCACTCCCTGAGGCAACTTATTTCCATTTAGTATCTTGGCCCTCTTGGCTTGTCTCCTATCCCTTCTCACCCATATATGATGCTGTTTCCCTTTTCCCTTCCCCCTCCCCTCTCCCACTAAGGTCTCTCTCTACCTCTGCCTCTTGTGATTATTTCATTCCTCCTTCTAAGTGGGGTTGAAACTTCTTCATTTGGGTATTTCTGCTTGATACACTTCAGGGTTATAGGGATGATTGAACATATGAAATTCCATCAAGGTAATACACTGTATAAACAAATTCAAGAAAACAGAAACCAAATGATAATCTCATTAGATGCTGGAAAAGCCTTCGACAAACTATAATACCCATTCATGTCAAAAGTCTTGGAGTGATCAGGAATTCAATCACATACCTAAATATAATAAAATCAATATATAGCAAACTAACAGTCAACATCAAATTAAATGGAGCAAATCTAGAAACAATTTCTCTAAAATCTGGGACAAGACAAGGTTGTTCAGTCTCTCCCTTTCTACTGAATATGGTACTCAAATTTCTAGCTCGAGCAATTAGACAAAAGGAGAATAAGGGGATACAATTAGAAAAGGAAGAAGTCTAAGTATAACTATTTGTGGATGATATGTATTATACATAAGCAACCCCCAAAATTCTACCAGGGAACTATTACAACTGATAACTTAAGCAATGTCGCAGGATATAAATTGACTCAACATGTTTTAAGTGTTTTTGCACAGACTAGAATTAATATTCTCTCAAGTAAAATGAACAAAAATGGATCAGAGATTTAAAGAATGGCCAACCAATAACTGACCAAATTTGAGACCTATCCCATGGGTAAGCACCAGTTCCTAATCTATTTTTTCTTTTTTTTTTTTCTTTTCTTTAGGAATATATTCATTTATTTTTCACCCTCAGTTTCCAGATACAACATCAAGAAATCAGAACAGACAAAAATTAAATATATATTCATATGGAATATATATCCTTAAGAATAATATTTTTATTATTTGAGAATTTCATACAGTGTCTTTTTTATTTTTATTTTTTATTGGATATTTTATTTACATTTCAGATGCTATTCCCTTACCCCAATTCTCCCCCCATGCCCAGGAACCTCCTCCTGCTTCTATGAGGATGTGCCCCCACCTACCCTCCCACTCCCACCTCCTCACCCTTGAATTCTCCCACACTTGGTGACCAGCCTTCATGGGACCAGGGATCTTCTCTCCCACCTATGCCCAACAAGGCCATACTCCCCCAAGGCCATCCTTCCCTACATATACAGCTGGAGCCATGGGTCCTTCCCTATGTTCTCCCAGGCTGGTGGTTTAGACTTTGAGAGCTCTGGTTGGTTGGTATTGTTGCTCTCCTCATGGGGCAGCAAACACTTTCAGCTCCTTCAGTCTTCTCTCTCACTACTCTATTGAGAACCCCTTGATCAGTTCAATGGCTAGCTGTGAGAATCTGTCTCTGAATATGTCAGAATCTTGTAGACCTCTAAGGAGACAGCTATATCAGGCTGCTGTCAGCATGTATTTCCTGACATCCACATCAGCGTCTACTGTTGGTGACTGCACATGGGATGGATACCCAGGTGGAATGGTCTCCAAATGGCCCCTACTTCAGTTTCTGTCCCACACTTTGTCTTCATATTTGCTCCCTTGAGTATTTTGTTACTCCTTCTAAGAAGGACTGAAGCATCCACACTTGGTTTTCCTTCTTCATGAGCTTCATGTGGTCTGTGAGTTGAATCTTGGGTATTTCAAGCTTCTAGGCTAATATCCAATTATCTGTGAGTAAATACCATGTATGTTCTTTTGTGATTTGGTTACCTCATTCAGGATGATATTTTCTAGTTCCATCCCTTTACCTAAGAATTTCTCAAATTCATTGTTTTTAATAGCTGACTAATACTCCATTGTGTAAATGTACAACATTTTTTTTTAATCCATTCTTCTGTTGAAGGACATCTGGGTTCTTTCCAGCTTCTGGCTATTATAAATAAGGCTGCTATGAACACAGGGGAGCATATGTTCTTGTTATATGTTGGAGCATCTTCTGGGTGTATCTCCAGGTATGGTACAGCTGGGTCCACAGGTAATGCTATGTCCAATTTTCTGAGGAACCACCAGACATTTCCAGAGTGGTTGCACCATCTTGCAATCCCACCAACATGGAGGAGTGTTCCTTTTTTTTCCACATCCTCGCCTGTATCTACCATCATGTGAGTTTTTGATCTTAGCCATTTTCACTGGTGTGAGGTAGAATCTTAGGGTTGTTTTGATTTGCATTTTCCTGATGACTAAGGATGCTGAACATTTCTTTAGGTGCTACTCGGCCATTCAAGTTTCCTCAGTTGAGAATTCTTTGTTTAGCTCTGTATACCATTTTTTAATAGGGTTATTTGATTGTCTGGAGTCTAATTTCTTGAGTTCTTTGTATATATTGGATATTAGCCCTCTCTCAGATGTAGGATTGGTAAAGATCTTTTCCAAATCTTTTTATTGCCATTTTGTCCTATTGACAATGTCCTTTGCTTTACAGAAACTTTGCAATTTTATGAGGTCCCATTTGTCAATTCTTGCTCTTAGAGCATAAGCCATTGGTGTTCTGTTCAGGGGAAAATCTCATGTCAGTTCCTAATCTTATTAGTGATACACCATTATGCTTACAGACAGGAGCCTAGCATAACTTTCCTCTGAGAGTCTCTACCCAGCAGCTTACTGAAACAGATGCTGACACTCACAGCCAAACATAGGATAGAAGTCAGGATCCTTATGGAAGAGTTGGAGCAAGGATTAAAGACCCTGAATGTGATAAGAACCACACAGGAAAAGAAACAGTGTCAACTAACCAGAACCCCTGGAAGATCTCAGAGATTAAGCCACCAACCAGAGATCATATACAGGCTGGAACAAGGGCTTGGGTATATATTATATATATATATATATCCGAGTGCTGTCTTTTCCTACCTCAGTGGGAGAGGATGTGCCTAATACTGAGGAGACTTGATGCACCAGGGTGGGCAGATACCTGGGGTTGGGGGAGGAGCACTCCACTCTCAGAGGAAAAGGGGAGAAGGGGCTCTGTGAGGGGCCACAAGGGGCAGCATTTGGCATAGTAATTAAGTAATTTAAAAAAAAAACACAAAATATATCATCAAACCTGCTCTTTCAGGGCTCAGAGAACTATGTAGAAGAGGAAGATGCAGGATTATAAGAGCCACAGGGAATGGGTGATCCTAAGGAAACTGTGTCTTCCTGATATAACTGATAGAAGCATACATATAAATCATAGAGAAAATATGCATATGGTCCATACAAGTTCAAGATAGAAAACTCCCAGTACAGAGAAAGAAAGGTGGACAGGAACTATCATCCTTAATCAAGAAACTATCTCCAATTGACATTTGTTTGCAAAGGCCAATTAGATTGCTACAATGGAATCTCTCTGGTATATTAACTACATTTATAGGTAGAAGTCATGCCCAGCAATATAATACAGTAGAACTCAAGGGTATTTTTGTAATATTTTGTCTCATATTGCTACCTTTGGGGATTTTTTCTTACTAGCCTTTTGCTTGAGTGCTTTGGTCATCATTGTTTTTGTTTTTATTATATTCAGTCCAGTTCAAATTCCTTCTATACTTCTCATTATAGCATACACCCAAATTTATGTCATTTCTTAATTTTTTATTACCTTTGTTCTTAAATATTTAACTAAATTTTTAAACTTTATTTTTATTAGATATTTTGTTTTATTCCATGTATGTCTGTTTGATTGCTTCATTTCCTTGACTCCTCTCTACAAGTCCTCCCACAAATGTCTATTTTTGTTCTCTTTCAGATTTATGGCTTCTATAATTCATATATATATACAATGTCCTTAGTCTCTGTAATGTTACTTCTGTGAATATGAGACTGATAATTTAGTAGTAGATAACCAATATGAGAACTCTTTTCTTATGAAGACTATTTCAACTCTCAGTATCCTTAATTAAATGTAGTACTATATATTGGATTGAAACCGCATCAGTTTTTCTCTATCTATGTTAGCATCTCTTTTATTATTGCCCTTATTTATGATGGTGAGTTTTTTGAGCTCTCTCTCTCTCTCTCTCTCTCTCTCTCTCTCTCCCTCTCTCCTTCTCTCTCTCTCTGTCTGTGTATGTGTTTGCTTGCCTGTGTGTGTATTTCTTTCTGTCACTCGATAGAAAATGAACAGGTACTAAGGGATAATAATAAAATATAATTTGATATAATAAATATAAGAAAAAACCTAACACACCTAAATGAGTTAAAAAAAAGAGAGAGAGAAGAAAGAAAAAAGACGAAGAAAAGGCACAAGAAATGAATCTTCACAGAAAATTCAGAATGGAGAAATCTCAAGTAGGTAAGAACCACTTAAATCAATGTTCAACATTCTTAGTCATCAGGGAAATGAAAATCAAATTTAGTTTGAGGTTTCATCTTATATCTTTCATAATGGCGAATATCAATAAAAGAAGTAAAAGCTCATGCTGGGCAAGATGTGGGAAAATGTACCCAGTGTGGCAGGATATAAGGGGCAACTGCATCCATTGCTGTTAGGCGTGCAAATCAGCATTAAAAGGAACAGCAAAAATAATAATATCGTCTTTTGCTCATTGGTTTAGCTTTATTTAACCTATCTATATACTTCCTTCCAAAGAACTTCTGAGTGATCCTCTTCTCTGAGAATAAAGACTGTCATTTATCATATACTTGAAACACTTATTTTCTTGATGTGTTTTTGATAAATCATCAGAGTTTAATTGATTTTTTAATGAATGATGGTATGCTTATCCAGAAAGATAGAACACAAAAGGTTTTTGGTCATCATTCATTAAGACATTAATGTGGCACAGATTCACCTAAATTTTATTTCCAAATCCCTCATGGTATTATAAGAAATTGGAAGAAGATTTTAAAATTTTTCTTCATCAGCTGTCCATAGACTTTTGTAATGAGTATGATAGTATTGTAAAAGAATAAAGCTGGTCTAGAAAAAGTGGCTACAGTAGATGATATTCTAATGGTCATGACCTCACTAGTTCTGGGAAGAGAGCTAAGCTTTAGTACCAGCTATGCTTGTTTCTCATGTCAAGTGGTCCTGACATCCAAAGAGACATTTTCAGGTTCCTAGAGACATGTGAATACCAATTATTGTATCTTTACAGATATCTTGTCACATTCTTCATTGTCCCGGTTCATAGGTTTTGCAACTGGGCATGAATGTTTAATTGCTTCTCTCTCTTGGCAGCTTACAGTCGATATGTAGATGCTGAAAATTGAAACTGGGTCTTCTGATGGAGAACACAGTCTTCTTAACAGGAGCTAATTCTCTATTTCAAGGTTTTGTAGTGGTAATAGTTAAAAATTCAAAAGAAAATTATAATATTTCAAATAAAATATAGTTTTTGCTTGGAATAAAGATTTATTGATAGAGAATCAGAACCAATTATTTTCATATTGTATATGATTGTAGTATCTGTGGAAAAAATTGTAAAATGTTCAAAACCAAAAGTATAAGCTCATTATCTCTTTACAGTAAGTTTGTTGAACCTTACTCAATCTGCTAGGTTCCTCTAAAGTTCCAGGTATGCTTTGTTTCATGAGCAAATTATTCTATACTGGAACAATAAATCGCTAATCTAATGGAAATATTCAATTAAATTGGCTGTTTAGTGCTATCGAAACCAAATTGTTTTTTTTTTTGGTTTTTGTTTTTTTTTTTTTTTTTTTTTTTTTTTTTTTTTTTTTTTTTGAACCATAGAATTAAAAGTGATCAGAGTTTTGCTCAGAGATAATCAAGGAACTAAGAATTTTTCAGGCAACTCCAGAAACCAACAACATAGTAAATAGTACTTTTCTCATATGATTGTTTCTTCATGAGAAAAGGCTAGAAAAACTTTTTATAAGCCTTACAATATTGAACTTCATTTTGAACAATAAGATCAGGAAAACACTCTGATATAGTTGATATTCATAGTCAGTTCTGGTGATTTTTGCACTGTTGTTTGAATGGGAGTGCCCCCAACAGGCTCATATGCTTGAATACTTGCTCCCTGTTTGGTGGAACTGTTTGGAAGGATGAGGAAGTATTGTCTTGTTGTAACAGGTGTATTCAGGCTTGAGCCTTGAGAATTCAAAAGCCTCCAACCATCCTTGTTTGTGATTCTGGAATTGAGCTGTTCTATACTACTCCAGTACCATGGCTGCCTTCCTGTTGCTATGCTCCTCACTGTAATGGATATAGATGCCTAGTCTTTTGAAACTATAGCCCCAAAATAATCCTTCCTTCTATACTTTGGCTTGGTTATGTTTTTTTTTTTTTTTTTTTTTTTTTTTTTTTATGATTGCTGTAACTAATAACCTAAACTTTAATCATATACTGCATTGTACGTTTAGCTCATAGCCACAGGGTCTACAAAATGCTGAGAAGCTACAAGGAAAAATTAAAGGAAAGTTGCATAATGATAGTATAGAAAGTTGTGGTAATTAATAAAGACATTGTTCCTCCAGTATAAAGTATTCAACACTTTTGTGTTTATGTAGTTTTTCTATTTGTTTCTTAATTTATGCATTCTTTGATAATTTAATGAATATCTGCTCTCCATTTTTATCATCTTCTCCCCTCTCAGATCTTCTAGAATACTAGTTCTTCCAAACATATCCTGGTCTTATTTTAGTGTTTTTTTTTTTTCAAATAACTATATAAAGTACAAGGCTTAGATAGGATCATTTGCATGTTCATGGGTATAGATTTATTTACTGGATTGAGAACAATCTATCAGTGTTTATATTGGTTCAAAAAGTAGATCCCTTCCCAGAGCAGCCTTTAAAAATCAATAGTTAAATTACATGGGGTGAGATCTCATAGGTCTCCCCTTATCCAATGTTGGGATACTGAGACACTTGATCTGTTATAGATGATCTGCTAGTATCCAAAGCTCTGTGATTTCATGAATTCAATGGCTGTGTCACATGTACTCCTTCCTATCTATTGGCCTTTAAGTTTTCTTAGGTCCTGGACCTTCTTCATAATATCCTACCTCAATTATTGTCTAATGTCTATCCCATATAGGTATTGCACTAAACACAGCATGAAGGGATACTGTTCTGCCTGAGGCAACTACATATAATAAAGGTTCTTCTATTGGTAGAGTAGATAAGAATATTGCAGTCAGAGTATTTTATCTTGGATATTAGCCCTCTATCAGATGTAGGGTTGGTGAAGATCTTTTCCCAATCTGTTGGTTCCCGCTTTGTCCTGTTGACCGTATCCTTTGCTTTACAGAAGCTTTGCAGTTTTATGAGATCCCATTTGTCAATTCTTGATCTTAGAGCATACGCCATTGGTGTTCTGTTCAGGAACTTTTCCCCTGTGCCCATGTTATCAAGGCTTTTCCCTATTTTCTCTTCTATTAGTTTCAGTGTAGCTGGTTTTATGTGGAGGTCCTTGATCCACTTGGAATTGAGCTTTGTACAAGAGATAAGTATGGATCAATTTGCTTCTTCTACAAGTTGACCTTACCAGCCTAATGGTACCAAAGAAGTTACAAAAAACTACAGACATCATATAACCAATTCAAAAAAGCAAGTTAAAGAGTAGTAAAAGATTTCACTGAGAAATCGAATGAGGAACATCTAAATGGTGCATAGCATCCCGATCTCAGGAATCAACAGGAAACAAATGAAATCACACTCACACCACCCACACAGCAGTCAAAAGCAAGAGTACAAAACTTGGTGGGATGGAGAAGATGGGATGCTGCATGTTGGGGATTGAAGGACAACTCCTTTGGGGAAAGATCTGCGACAAACCTAATTGAAACAAGTTACTGAGGATCACTCAAACACTTGAAATAGTGTTACCTAGGATACCAACATCACAGGCCCTGAGCATCTCCAGAAATTTCAACATGCAAAGGCACCAGCTGAACCCAATGTCTTCAACAAGAATGTACAGAAACTTTATTTATAATAGCCAGAAGCTGTAAAGAACCCAGATGCTTCAAGAAATCAGGAAATGATGAATGTGGTAAATATACCAATGAGTACTACCCAAGCAATATAAAAACAATATCTCATGAAATTATTAGGCCAAAAGGATGGACCTAAGACAAATATCATCGAGTGACATGAACAATCACAAAAGAAACACAAATGAGAGTACTTTGTAGCTATATTAGAGCACAAAAGACACCAGAGTCCCAGATCTAAATGCAACCAGCATAGAACAGAAGGAATAAGAACGTAGGAGAGACCTAAATGCAGGTGCTATGATCCCTTTAAGACATCGAGCCAAACAGTTGAACTGAGCTCCAGGATCTATATAACTAGAAAAGATGGGGCAGTTGTCCCTAGAGGAAACCAGCAAGCTGACTCAGCAAGATAACGATCCAGAGCCAAACTTGGATGGAGCTTGAGGACTCTTATAGAAGAATAGGGGGAAGGATTGTGGGCCCTAAGGAGATAGGAACTGCACAGGAAGATCAACAGAGTAAACGAACCTGAACCCTTGGAGCTCTCAGAGACTGAATCACCAACCGTGGAGCATACCTAGTCTACACAATCTACCTCCATGGGCTGGACCTAGGCCTCCCTGGACATATGTTGCAAATGTACAGCTTGGTTTTCATGTAGGTCTCAAACATCTGGAGTGGGGGCTATCCCAAAACATGCAGCCTGTATATGGGGTATGGTCTTCTAGCTGGGTGCCTCAACTGGCCTCAATGGGAGAGGAAAGCACCTAGCCTCTCAGAGACTTAAAGTGGCGGGTGGGGATACAGGAGGAGGGGATACTCAGAAAAGAAGAGATGGGGAAGGATTGTGGGAGGGGTGACTGGGACAGGTTATAAAGTGAATAAGCAAAAAAAAAAAAAAAGAAAGAATGTAGGCATGTTGGTCTACTTTCTTTTTAAAACAAAAAAACAAAACAACAACAACAACAACAACAAAAAAAAAACCAGAGTATTTTATCTTCTACGTAATATCTTTTTAAATCAATGTTATTTATTTTTTGAGTTTTGAAAATCTATTGTTAAAATTCAAAACCAACTCAGCAGGATTTAGAAAGTAGAGTTATATTAAATATTCCTGGCACATAATATCACAGTGCTTTATATTATATAACCAGTGAGCCGGAAATGTGAGAGAATAAAAATCTATATATTCATCTGTATGAAAATATATTTCACCATATTATGATATAAGATCACAGTAAAAATAACATTTTTATGATTGATTTTGTAGTCAATAAGTATCCGTGAACAGCAAATGTGCACATAGCTCTAAGTCACATTTACTGTGTTTACATTTTACTCAAACACTTTCTAGCTCTTTAAATTTGGATGGGTTCCTTCACAGAGCCATGTATAATTTTTTCATTCATTTATAAGCTTGGAAAAATAACATAAAACACTTATTTTTTATACAAATTAAGTAAAACACTTTACTGAAATTGAAATGAGTGCTCCAAAAAGATGAAGCATTTCTATTATGAAAATAGTGAGACATTTAACAAATTTGTTAGAATTGTAGTTAAATATTTGAATAAGAGTATTACCAACTTGGTATGGAAATTTAATAAATGGCAATATATACATCATTGTAGTTTATATGCTCCATTATAATGTATACTCCTTGAATGCCTAGCTATTTGGTTAGGTTTGTGTTACATTATAGGTAGGTATGAACCTTGACAGAGGGCACCAAGATAGTTTATAAAACCTAGAACATAGATTCCTGGGTAAATTGCCTTTGTGCTTTTGAGACTGCTTCTTGAACCTGCCACATGCTTCCCAAAGCTATGTTGCAGAACAGGCAACTGAAAAATGCTCCTTCTGGTTTTTAATGAGCCCGTTTGCATTATGCTATGTATTGCTTTTTGAAAACTGAATCATTAACTTGCTTTTCATCTGGTTGTCAGTAGGAATGTTTGATGGTACTCTCTGAAAAAATTTCTCAGCTAGAGAATCTGGCTCTCATTTTTTTTTTTTTTTTTTTTTTGGTCATATCTTTCTATACAAGCTGTTCAGACTCACTATTCCTTAGTTATGATTTGTTAAGTGAATAAATCATCTAGCTAACTTAAGTTTTTATATGACATCCACTTTATACTCCTATGTGTAGCTGACTTAGCTTATATAAGAATACACACACACACACATGTGAACAAGAAAGGAGGTACTCTCAGTGGGTCCCATTGGTTAAGAAGAACTATACATAACTTGTTATGTTATATTATAATGTCTGTGGAGAGATGGAGAATAAGTCATCTGATGGATGAAACCCCCAATAGGTTATCTAATAACAAATGATGAGTCTTGAAGTTATATGGATACAAGCAACACTCAATGGAATCAGCAGGCCAAATTTATATATGCATGCATGCTTACATGTGTGAAAATACTCAACAGTGAAAAAGAAACCATGAATTAAGAGAGGGAATAAGAAGAGGATAAAGAAATTATTTTAAGGATGAGACAATGGATGGGTATGAAGGGAGAAAGGAAAGCAAGAAATGGAAAATTATATTGAAATTAAAATAAGCCAATGAATAAAGTATCATTGATATGCCATGTAGCAACCATATCATAATTAATGTACACATAAAAATTAATTTGAGGAATAATTATTTTATAATCAAAAGTAGCCATGTACCTAGCTGAAACCCAAAAATATCCTTATATTATTTCTAATTACAAATGCATTACATTGAATAAAAATACATTTGTGCCAATTTTTAAAAAGAGCCATAGCAATCGATGAATGCACTTAAGAGTATCACTTAGTTAATTGTCTAGATAAATTTTTTATATGCCTGATAGAGATAATTGACATCCTACAATTAAAGTTTCTGCTGCTATCAACAATATAACTAAATGCAACATTGGAAAGAAAGTATTTATCTCATATTACAGTAATTCATATTACATCTCTCAGATACTATTCCAACTTAGAGCCTTCACCCTATCACTCAAAGAACACTGCTGGTGTCTTTAATTTCTTTGAAACTTCACAGGCCAGGCCTCTGTACTCTGCCTTGTTTTCACCCACCCCATGGCAGTCTGTAATTCTTAGGAATCAAGATCAATGGGCCAATTTTTTTCTGTAGTTCTCTATCAGGAAGACAACTCTGAAATGTAATTTATAAGGTTGTTTCAATGTTTCCAATAGGAAAAATCACTCATTATTCCAAAGAGAAGTAAAAACTATTATAAACCTTATAGGATTTTCCCAACTCCCCCTTTTCACTTTCCTATTCCATTTCTTAGTTACTCATGCCCACTGCTTACTGGAATTTTTATTTTTAAATAAATGTCTTTTAGGTGAGGACTTTCTTCAAGCTGTCATCTTGTGAAAATGTCATGGAATGCTGTCCATAGTGTACAACATGGGTGTGGGTTTTAAATACCTTCACTTGTGAGTACAGGTAGTTGATTGACATAGGAGTGTGGTATTTAACCTCCCACAGTTAAGGAGACAAAGGCTGAAAATACCCAGTAGCTCCTTAGGCATATAGGCAATGTTCATTTTATAGTGGAGGTGCCCAAGACGTCTCTCCACTTTTCCAGGATTCATAGATTGTTTATTGTTGTTGGAAGAAAAACTTTATTCAATAGTTCAGGCACTTGTACACTATCCATGCTCTTGCAAGTACCAGTAGTTAAAAACATGGCTGTATCATACTAAACATAGGTATAATTATTTTACTGCTCTGCATATATCTGATGCCCTATCTAATATAAACACACATTTCATTTACTTTGTTTCTTTTTTCTTCTTGTATGTTTATGGAAATGTTCTTTCTAAGGTTACAATATAGGTGAGATAGAGTGAAAATAGGTATATTTTAATATCCCTTCCATTGATCACCAAGCTTAAAAACCTTTGCAAGAATTTGGGAGTATGGATGGAGAAGGTGAGGTAGAATGTATAGAAAGTATTCATCTAGTCTGAATTTTAGTACATATTGAGAGAAATTTCATGGCACAACATGTTTCTGGGAGTCCAGTACAGGAAACTATGATAATCCAAGGATACTATGCATTTTAACTGTTTTAATTGAGAAAGATTTTACACAGGAAGTCAGCAATTTCTTATATCCTGACTTATAGGGCTCTATAAGATGGCACAAGAAGTTATACCTATAAGTTCTGTGGAAGCTGAGAAATAGAATAATCTATTCCTTACAATTTAAGCCATATGACAAGGAAATTTTCTTGTACTGGCCTATTCCTGAGAATTCAATAATAAACAGAAAATATCTGTCTATAATTTTAAAAATCTTGATATGATATTTTACTTCATTTTATAGTCTTGATATGATATTTTACTTCATTTGTAGCTGATGTGTAAAGTATAAGATGCCACAGAAAATAATTACAAATTATACCATGATCCAATAGCATACCATATATAAATATCTTCCTTCCTTCTGAAGTTTTATATTCTACATTATTTTAGCATGCTAAATTTTCCAATTTTGTCTATTTTTTCAACATACCATTTTGTTAATATTTAAGTCACTAGAAATTATGTTCAAAAATATTTTATATCTGGTTTTATCTTATAGCTTATATAAGGTATCTTATATCTTATATCTCCCCAAATAGATACAATATTCTTCTAAGTCTTGCATAGAAATTTTGTCTTGTCTTTTCTCTTTTAAACATTTACAGTTTTCTTTGATGGTGTTGTCATAATCAATACTCTAAACCAAAAACAATATTGACCATGTACCTCAGAATAAACTTTCAGATATGTTTTACTTACTTTATTTAAAAGAATACTAAGTCTTTTGACTGGGGCAAACACCTAGCTGGTCTGTTCCTGTGGAGACACCTTATCCTGAGCCATCTTAGAGGAGCCACTGCACTCAGAGCAGTGGGTAAGAACCCTCACCCACTACCCCATGCCCCAGAATTACAACTGGAAGCCAGGGGTGCTCAGGAACTATCAGTCACCCAAACCCTGCCCCTCCGGGATACTACTTCCCTTCCTTCCTGCACCTGGTCCTTTTGGCTGAGGCAGACACCTTGCTGGTCTGATCCTGTGGAGTCACTGTATCCTGAGCCATCCTAGAGGAGCCACTGCACTCAGACCAGTGGACAATATACCCTGAGCCATTCTAGAAGAGTCACTCTACTCAGACCAGTGAACACCTAGCTGGTCTTCTTCTCTGAAGACACCATATGCTGAATCATCCTATAGGAACCACTGCACTCAGAGCAGCAGGATTTCAGGATCCCAGAGGTGGCCTGAGTCCCAGGAGTTCTTCCACCCAGGAGCTTAGGATTGCAGAATTGCAGAGACATCTGGACTCTGAGGAGTTCTGACACAGGCAAGATAACTGGAAAGACAGACTCCAGTCAAACACAGTGAGAACAGGTAACACTAGAATTAACTAGATGGTGAAGGCAAGCTCAAGAACACAAGCAATGAGGACTTCTGGTCTTGGCCCAAGCATGGAGCAGATCCCAGGCTACAGCTTTGCACCCAACTTCACAAAACCTGGCAGAAATGGGGCATCCAGGAGCTCTAACCCAGGCAGTATCTCAGATAATGGGTCTAGCAAAAAAAAAAAAAAAAAAAAAAGGATAGTTTACTTATTTCAAATTATTTTCATAAGTTTCTAGGAGATTCTAATTGGCTAAGATCTTATTTTAAGCTCTTTACAAAAGAATTTAAGTCTCTGTTTAATATTCTCAAGAGAGATGTAAATAAATCCTTATTTCCCTCAACAATTAACTGACAAAAGAGGAGTAATTTTACAAAAAGTATAAGAAGTTATTATTAATCTATATATTATATAGACGGATTAGTTGTTGGCTGTTCTGTAGCAGTCCTTTGATAAAAGAGATTATTAATGTAGATTTATATTTCTTTAAATACTGTTTTTCTTCATGACTCTCTGAGTGTGGAAGGAGCGCCTGCAGGTGCTTCTGCCCTGATTTTACAAGAACTCTGAAAAAAATGGCTTTAAAAATAAAAGAGGCGGAATTGTACCCCCGCCCCCAGAAGGAATCTCCCGAAACACTCTGCATCATGCCTTGTTTACTTTTAACCCTCTAAACCTAAAAGCTCATGGCAAATCTGCTGCCAACTGCCTCTGGCATTGCTGAGACCAATAAAAACTATGCCATAGCTATGTGGAAGAACCCTCTTACCACTAAATGGAATGACCCGGACCCAGTTCTCATATGGTGCCGAGGATTGATATGCCTGTTTGATACCATAGAAGGCACAGCTAAATGATTGCCAAAAAGATTAATGAAATAAATACTCCCACAAAGCCAGGCCCAACTATAAATAAGATGAATAACAATTGACCTCCAGGGAAGAGAAATCTCCCTGAGAATTCCCTTCTTTTTCCTTTCCAGGTAAAAATGAAACACCCGAGATGTCTGCTGGTAGAAGTTCTAATACTGATGCTGGCCTCCAGACTTATACTACTCAGATCTTTGATGGGCCATTAACAAGGACATCAAACAGCTAGAGATTGACATCACTAATCTGAAGAAATCCCTTGTTTCAGTGTCTGAAATCATCTCCAAAAATTGGAAAGGACTTTATTGGACTTGATTTACTCTTTTACAGTAGAAAAGGTTGTGTACAGCTCTTGACTGTGTATAGCCCTTAAAGAAGAATGTTGCTTTTACATAGACAAGATAGGAATGTTTAAAGAGAGCATGAAAAAGGTCAGAGAAGACCCTGAGAAAAGACAGAGAGAAAGAGAAAGATGAGAGCTAGTACAAGAATTGGTTTTCAACCTCTCCATGGTTGTCAACCCTACTTCCTCCCATGTTGAGAGTATTAATTGGCTTATTTTTGCTGATTTCTTTAGGTCCCTGGACCTTAAATAGGCTGACTAACTTTGTGAAATAACAGATAGATAATTTGGTAGCAAAACTTATTCAGATATATTATTATAAGTTAGTTATGGAGGACCACGAGACTCAAGATGAGGTTGTTACTCTATAAAGGGTGTTCCAAAAACCTATCTCCACCCATCTTAAAAGAGGGGACTTCCACCGTAGACCAACCAGAGAGGTGCCCCCAAACCCCTCTGACTGGCTATCTGAAGTCTTACTTAGGCTGCGAGGCTAAGCACTGCAAGCGAATATAAATAAAAGTTAAAAATATCTTTCTGGGTTACCTGAGGGACAAGCCTGACTGCATAGGGGTTGATGTCAAAAGTATCCCCTTTCCAGGAAAAAGACATCAGGATGGGTCTGGCCCTCATGCCTCACTGGACAACAACAGGAGGACCGGAGACATTACAAGGTCCCCTTCAATTATTGGAGGTCAGGCCTCTATCCCCGCCTTAGCAAGGTTAGAATCACCAAGGCCCTTCTATACTTAGAGAAGGGAGGAGATGTCAGGGGCAGCCCTGCTTATATATTGAAGGCCTAAAATCAGCCATAGGCCTAAAATCAGCAATAGGCCTGACATACATACATGCTAACACAAAGTCTTGGGTCTCTGTGGAAAAACACTGAAACAAATGTATTGTAAATAGGCAGCTTTTGTGGAAATTTACCAGTCTGAGTAGTCATAGATCTTGTAAATAGGTAGCCTTGGCGGATAGTACCAACTTAGATAAGTACAAGTGAATCATAGGCAGAGTCATAGTGACCTGTCCCCTGAAACTTCACCCAGCTGATACATTGTTCTGAAAGATATCTGGACTCCCCCTGAACACCTATACTCTGGTGTCATCTCCTTTACCACGTCCTGCCTTTTTGTGTTTATAACCCCTGGGTGAATAAGTAAAAATTATGATTGATTTAAATAATTAAATAAATTAATTAAATTAAAAAAATTGCAGATAGATATATGTAAATATTAAATGTTCATTATCATGTTAATTATTGTTATTAATGTAAATATTTACATTTGCAGTTTTTTACAATATAACTAATAATATAAAATTTAAAATGAAAAAATAAAAAGAATACAAGCAACAAAAATCAAAGTTACTTGGCATCATTATAATCCATTTCTCCCACCATAGCAAACCCTGGACAACCAATCACACAGGAAAAGCAGGATTCAGAATTAAAATCATTTCTAATGATGATGACAGAGGGCTTTAAGAAGGACTTAAGGAACTACAGGAGAACACAGGTAAACAGGTAGAAGCCCTTAAAGAGGAAACACAAAAATCCCTTAAAGAATTGTAAGAAAAGACATCCAAACAGGTGAGGAATTGAAGAAGACAATCCAGGATCTAAAAATGGAAATAGAAACAATAAAGAAATCTCAAAGGGAGACTACCCTGGTGATAGAAAATGTAGGAAAGAGATCAGGAGTCATGGATGCAAGCATCACCAACAGAATACAATTGATAGAAGAGAGAATCTCATGCACAGAAGATACCATGTAAAACATTGACATAACTGTCAAAGAAAATGCAAAATGCAAAAAGCTCCTAACCCAAAACATCCAGGAAATCCAGGATACAATGAGATGACCAAACCTAAGGATAATAGGTATGGATGAGAGTGAAGATTCCCAACTTAAATGCCCAGTAAATATCTTCAACAAAATTACAGAGGAAAACTTCCGTAACCTAAAGAACGAGATGCGCATAAACATGCAAGAAGCCCACAGAAAGCCAAACAGACTTGACCAGAAATGAAATACCTCCCATCACATAATAATAAAAACATCAAATGCACAAAACAAAGAAAAAATACTAAAAGTAGTAAAAGAAAAAGGTCAAGTAACACATAAAGGCAGACCTATAAGAATTACCCCAGATTTCTCACCAGAGACTATAAAAGCCAGAAGATCCTGAACTGATATCATACAGACCCTAAGAGAACACAAATGCCACCCCAGGCTACTATACCCAGCAAAACTCTCAATCACCATAGATGGAGAAACCAAGATTTTCCATGACAAAATCAAATTTGCACAATATCTTCTCACAAACCCAGCACTTCAAAGGATAATTGATGAAAAACGCCAACACAAGGAAGGAAACTACAACCTAGAAAAAGCAAGAAAGTAATCTTCCAACAACCCCAAAAGAAGATAGCTACACAAACATAATTCCACCTTTATTAAAAAAAAAAACAGGAAGCAACAATCATTTTTCCTTAATAACTCTTAACACCAATGGACTCAATTCTCCAATAAAAAGATGTGGACTATCAGACTGGATACATAAACAGGACTCAGAATTTTGCTGCATACAGAAAACGTACCTCAGTGACAAAGACAGACACTACCTTAGAGTAAAAGGATGGAAAACAATTTTCCAAGCAAATGATCCCAAGAAACAAGCTGGAGTAGCCATTCTAATATCAAATAAAATTGACTTTCAACCAAAAGTAATCAAAAAAGATAAGGAAGAACATTTTATATTCATCAAAGGAAAAATCTACCAAGATGAACTCTCAATTCTATCTATGCTCCAAATGCAAGGGCAACCACATACATAAAAGAAACTTTACTAAAGCTCAAAGCACACATTGTACCTCACACAATAATAGTAAGGGATTTCTTTCTTTCTTTCTTTTTTTTTTTTTTTTGCCATTCTAGCCTGTAGCATGCGTCCAGATTTTTTTTTCTATTTTCTTTCTTTCTTTTTTTTTTTCCTTCACAAAGCAAATAATATTGAAATAGTGAAATCAAGTGTAAACCCAACAAAAATATATAAATTATAGTCCAGTATCCCTCATGAGTATACATACAAAAATTCTCAATGAAGTAGTTGCAAACTGAATACAAGAGATATAAAAAAATAATATTCCATGATAATATTCCATGAATAACTGAATAACTGTTTTTTTGTTTTTTGTTTTTTTTTTAGAAGAGCATACTCCATATACAGGCTGCATGTACGGGATTTCAACACCCCACTCTCAGCAATGGACAGATCATGGAAATATAAACTAAACAGAGACACAATGAACTTAACAGAAGTTATGAACAAAATGGATTTTACCTATCAAACATTTCATTCTAAAATAAAAGAATATAACTTTTTCTCAGCACCTCATGGTAACTTCTCCAAAATAGGCCATATAAATGGTCACAAAACATGCTTCTACAGATATAAAATATTGAAATAATCCCTTGTATCCTATCAGATCACAATGGACTAAGGCTGGTCTTTAATAATGACAAAAACAATGGAAAATCCACATGCACATGGAAACTGAACAATACTCTATTCAGTGATGACTTAGTCAAGGAAGAAATAAAGAAAGAAATTAAAGAATTTAATGAAAATGAGGAAATACCAAAACTTGTGGGACTCCATAAAAGCAGTGCTAAGAGGAAAACTCATAGCTCTAAGTGCCTACAAAAAGAAACTGGAGAAAGTATACAAGAACAACTTGACAGCACACCTGAAAGCTCTAGAACAAAAAGAAGCAAATACACACATGAGGATTAGACGTCTGGAAATAATCAAAATAAGGGCTGAAATCAACCATGTAGAAACAGAAAGAACTATACAAAATATCAACAAAATCAGGAGTAGTTCTTTGTGAAAATCAACAAGATACATAAACCCTTAGCCAGATAAACCAGAGGGCACTGAGACAGTATCTAAATTAATAAAATCAGATCTGAAAAGGCAGACATAACAACAGAAACTGAGGAAATTCAAAAAATCATCAGATCCTACTACAAAGGCCTATACTCAACAAAACTGGAAAATCTGGATGAAATGGACAATTTTCTAGACAAATACCAGGTACCAAAGTTAAATCAGGAACAAATAAACCATCTAAATAGTCCCACATTCCCTAAAGAAATAGCAGCAGTCATTAAAAGTATCCCCACCCAAAAAAGCCTTGGACCAGATGGTTTTAGTGCAGAATTCTATCAGACCTTCAAGGAAGACCTAATACCAATTCTCTTCAAACTATTCCACAAAATAGAAACAGAAGGAACCCTACCCAATTCGTTTTATGAAGATACAATCACACTCATACCTAAACCTAACAAAGGCCCAAAAAAAGAAAGTGAACTTCAGACCAATCTCCTTTATGAGAGTATCGATGCAAAAATACTCAATAAAATTCTAGCAAACAGAATCCAAGAACACATCAAAATGATCATCCATCATGATCAAGTGGGCTTTGTCCCAGGAATGCAAGGATGGTTCAATATTCAGAAATCCATCAATGTAATCCAATATATAAATAAACTTATAGAAAAAAAACCACATGATCATCTCACTAGATACTGAGAAAGCATTTAACAAAATTCACCATCCCTTCATGGTAAAAGTCTTGGAAAGATCAGAAATTCAAAGCCCATACCTAAACATAATAAAAGCAGTATACTGCAAACCAGTAGTCAAAATCAAATTAAATGGAAAGAAACTTGAAGCAATCCCACTAAGATTAGGGACTAGACAAGGCTACCCTCTCTCCCCTTACCTATTCAATATAGTACTGGAAGTAATAGTCAGAGCAATTAGCCAACAAAAAGAAGTCAAAGGGATACAAATAGGAAAGGAAGAAGTCAAAAATATCACTATTTGCAGATGATATGATAGTACACTTAAGTGACCCCAGAACTTCCACCAGAGAACTCCTAAACTTGATAAACAATTTCAGCAAAGTGTCTGGTTATAAAATCAACTCAAACAAATCAGTAGCATTCCTCTATGTGAAAGATAAACAGGCTGAAAAAGAAATTAGGGAAATGACACCCTTCACAATAGTCATAAATAATATAAAATATCTTGGTGTGAATCTAACCAAGCAAGTTAAAGATCTGCATGACAAGAACATCAAGTCTCTGAAAAAAGAAATCGAAGATCTCTGAAAATGAAAAAAATCTCCCATGCTCATGGATTGGCAGGATTAATATAGTAAAAATGGCCATCTTGCCAAAAGCAATCTACAGATTCAATGCAATCCCCATTAAAATCCAACTCAATTCTTCGCAGAGTTAGAAAGAGAAATTCTAAAATTCATTTGGAATAACAAAAAACCCAGGATATCGAAAACTATTCTCAACAATAAAAGAATTTCTGGAGGAATCACTGTCTCTGACCTCAATCTGTACTACAGAGCAATAGTGACAAAAACTACATTGAATTGGTGCAGAGATGGGCAGGAAGATCAATGGAATAGAATTGAAGACTCAGAAATGAACCCAATCACCTATGATCATTTGATCTTTGACAAAGGAGCTAAAACTGTGTAGTGGGAAAAGGACACCATTTTAACAGATGGTGCTGGTTCAACTGGAGGACAACATGTAGAAGAATGCAAATCAATCCATTCTTATCTCCATGTACAAAGCTGAAGTCCAAATATATAAAGGACCTCCACGTAAAACCAGAGACACTGAAACTAATAGAAGAGAAGGTGGGGAAGACCCTCGAATACCTAAGCAAAGGGGAAAAGTTACTGAACAGAACACCAATGACTCTTAAGATCAAGAATTGACAAATGGGACTTCATAAAATTGCAATGTTTCTGTAAGGCAAAGGACACTGTCAATAGGACAAAATGGCAGCCAAAAGATTGGGAAAAGATCTTTACCAATCCCACTTGCAATAGAGGACTAATATCCAATATATACATAAGAACTCAAGAAATTAGACTCCAGACAACCAAATAACCCTATTAAAAATGGAGTATAGAGCTAAACAAAGATTCTCAATTGAGGAAACTCGAATGGCCAAAAAGCACCTAAAGAAATGTTCACCATCCTTAGCCATCAGGGAAATGCAAATCAAAACAGCCCTGTGATTCCACCTCACACCAGTCAGAATGCCTAAGATCAAAAACTCAGGTATACCAGATGCTGGCAAGGATGTGGAGAAAGAGGGACACTCCTCCATTGTTGGTGGGATTCTAAGCTGATACAACCACTCTGGAAATCAGTCTGGTGGTACCTCTAAAAATTGATCATAGCATTACTTGAGGACCCAGCTATACCACTCCTGGGCATATACCCAGAAGATGCTCCAGCATATAACAAGAACACATGCTCCATTATGTTCATAGCAGCCTTATTTATAATAGCCAGAAGCTGGAAACAACTCAGATGTCCCTCAACAAAAGAATGGATAGAGAAATTGTGGTACAGTTAAACAATGGAATATTACTTAGCTATTAAAAACAATGAATTGCTGAAATTCTCGGGGCAAATGTATGGAACTAGAAAATACCATCCTGAGTGAGGTAACTCAATCATAAAAGTATGTACTGGGTATGCACTCACTGATAAGTGGATATTAGTCCAAAAGCTTTGCAGTACACAAGTTACAATTCACAGACCACATGAAGCTTGTGAAGAAGGATGACCAAGGTGTGGGTGCTTATGTAGCTGTCTCCTGAAAGGAGCTTTACATATACAGAGGCAGATGCTCAAAGCTAACCTTTGAACTGATCAATGAATTTCCAATTGAGGTGTTAAGAGTGAAGACTGAATGAGCTGAAGGGGTTTGCAGCCCCATGGGGAGAGCACCAATACCAACCAATCAGACCGCCCAGGGTCTAAATCACCAGTCCTGGAGCATATAGGGAGAGGCCCATGGCTCCAGCTGTATATGTAGGGGAAGATTGCCTTGTAGTGCATAGGTGAGTGAGGAGGTCCTTGATCCTGTGATGGCTGGATGCCCCAGTGTGTGGGAATTTGAGGGCAGGGAGGTGGGAGTGGGTGGATGGGGGTACATCATCATAGAAGCAGGAGGAGGGGGCATGGGTGGGCGAGAAATGGGGAAAGGAGATAACATCTGATATACAAAGAAAATACCCAATAAAAATGCAAGGAAGGTTAAAATCCATGAAAATGTTCTTCCTGTAGTAAATTTCTATTTTTTAATTTAAAAAATGTTGGTGTTTATTTTATGTTTACTGGTATTTTCTTGTATTTTTGTAATGCATGTAAGTGCACCATGTGTGTGTACTGCCTATTGAGAGCAAAAGATGGTGATATAGCCTCTGGAACTGAAGTTACAGATGGTTATTAGCTGTCAGGTCTGCAAAATAAACTTCAGATATCTAGAGGAGCAATCACAGGTTCTTAACTCCACACTATTGCTGCAGTCCCTAAATATCCAATATTGAGAATAATTAGGTGGTATTCTTTTATTTGTTCTCCCATTGGATAGGAATGATCACAGAATTCTATTGAAGTATAAGTGTTGTATAGTAAAATTTTTATTTAGGAAAGAGTTTAGGGGAAAAAAGTAGAAACATTATTAATGCAAGTTAAAGCAAAAGGGATCTTTTCCCTACTTCATTTTAAATCATTTATACAAGCCCCTTAAGTAACAAGTATGAGTTGTTAAAAAAAAACTAGCAAATTATAAGATCTCGGTAGCATAAAAATGTGTCTGTGATGATTATTTGACAGCATGAAAGATAATTTCTCAAAAATAAAAATGCACAGAACATCATTGCTTTCCTGTATGCCATCACATCTGAGAACATGAAATTATTTGTGTAGTTTCCATGTACAAGGAAGACATCCGTTCAGAATCATTTTCTTTCAATTTCTTAAAAGCTAATTGAAATAAGGATATGAAGTTGAGACGGAGTATATTTATAGAAGCTGCTGCAATAAGTGTGTGGTTCCAATGGTAGTAGTTTTCAGACAGTTCCAGGCACATAGTTATCACCTGAATGATGAAGTTATAATTGGATATTATGTGATTTTTCATGAGAGTATAAGAAAAACTCTGGGCTTGTTACTGAATCTGATTTCTGAAAGCATTTATAGAAATGACAAATAATAGCAATGAGATTTATTGGACTAAATGGTAAGACTCTATTGACAACAGGTAGGAAATAGAATCAATGTATCTGTTCATCACTTACGAATAGATTGTGAAAATGAGGTACCTTTACACAATGGAACATTTGTAAAGATAACTGAAATCATATAACATGCAGGTAAATGGGTAGAACTGAAAAAAATGTATAGTGAATGGTATTACCCTGAGCAAAAAGAAAAACATTTAAATCTCCTTACAAATATGTGTTTTATCTTCATATCTATTATGTAATTAGCATGGAGTATAGGAAACTAAAATCTTGCCATTGGTACGGGAATTGCATTTAAAGGAGAGCTGTAGTAAAAGGCAGGTAATATGAAAACAGAGAAAGATGTATTGGGGCGTGTTGTGTTTTATAAAAAGGAAAGAGAAGCTAGGAATATGTTTGATAGAGGCGCAGAGTGGTGCAGGGGCATCGGGGAAGGGGTGCCTCTGTGGGCTCACACTGAGGCATCACGTTTCCCTGAGGTACCAGCAATAAGTATGGAACAGAATTTATTTATAGCATTGGGAGGGGAGTTCATGGGTAGGAAAGACAGAGAGACTGAGAGAGAGAAAGAGATGAGAGAGAGAGAGAGAGAGAGAGAGAGAGAGAGAGAGAGAGAGAGAGAGACAGAGAGAGACAGAGAGAGACAGAGAGAGAGACAGAGAGAGAATGAGAGAGACAGAGAATGAGAGAGACAGAGAATGAGAGAGAGGCTGGTCATGACACTTGAGGGGGAAAGGTGGGGAATGGGGAAAGAAGGGACAGAGAGGGAAGAGAGGAAGAGGGGAAGAGCAGAAGAGAGCAAGAGAGTGAGGAGGGGAAAGAAGCCCTTTTATACTGAGTCAGACTTACCTGGTGATTGCCAGGTAACTGTGAGGTGGAGCTTCGAAGAAATTCTAGATTCAGTAAGATTCAAGAAGAAATGAAGAGACAGGCAAAGACTTCAACAAATTGAAGTGTTTGTAAAGATAGTGGGAATATACAGTCTTGCAACTCAAATGGAAAAATATACTAAGATAGTGTCCTAGTCCCTGTCCTATTTCTCTGAAGAGATGATGTGATCAAGGCAACCCTTATAAATAAAAAAATTAGTAATATTTGTGGCTTACTACATTATTGTCATGGCAGTGAGCTTATCTGAGAACTTCTTGTAGGCTGCAGGGAGACAGACAGAGAAAGAGAGAGACAGGCAGAGAGAGACAGAAAGACAGACAGAGACAGAAAGAGACAGACAGAGACAGGGAGAGACAGAGAGTGACAGAGACAGACATAGAGAGACAGAGACAGAGAACAAAAAGGTGGAAGAGTGGAGTCTGGAAGTAGAATATAATAAAAGATTGGAGGAGTGCTTTGAAATGCATTCCGTGGATATAACTTACCTGTTGCACCTATGAACTCACATCTACACAAGATTAAATCAATTAGATTACCCCACCCCACCCCCAGCTAACTGCTTATCTTAGCTTCTGGTAAACTTCTTGCTTACACAAATCTCCTCCTGCAGATGCTGAGTGAGATACCAGAAACTTAGTTAGCTGGGCATCTTGTCCTAGGGTTCTAAAATAGAGTTGGGTAATTTTCTGTGGAATTCTACATCAAGTGTAACAGATCATCAGGCCTTAGCACAACTGACTCCATGATGGAAGTAACATTCAAGCCATAAAACTCAACAAGTTGACAGTACTACCTGTCAAATCAAAAGCAAAGACCTAGTCCATCAAAGCCCAGAGTTCTGGCAAAGTCTCCAACTGTTCAAACCTTCCTTTCTGGTTTCTGTAGTTCTGTTTCTGGTTAACTGTTCTTATTAACTTAAGTATGTCAACCAAAGACATGGTTTTTGTGCTGAAAAGCTCACCTGAGAAAGGCTTGGAGCTACATTGGGATCCTAGATATGAATACCCAGTCAGTTCCCAGCTGGCTAATAAAGACTTTATATTAGCTTAAAAAAAATAAAAAAAATAAAAAAGATTAAATCAATTAAAAATTTCATCATGGGGCTCTGACCATACCACCTTTAATGCATAAGATTTCATTTGATTGGGCCTAGTTAGTACTTGGATGAGGGACCCCTTGGAAATATCAGGTGCTGAAGGCTTTAGCTGAGTGGCAGTGACACATGCATTTAATTTCAGCACTTGGGAAGTGGAGACAGGTAGAGATCTTAATTCAAGACCTGTCTGGTCTAAAGGTGGAGTTCCAGGATATACACCATTGCACAGAAAAACTCTACCTTGAGAGGAATGATAAGGAAATCCCATGGACTTTGGAAAGGGTCCAAGACACTACCACTAGCTGATGGATTATTGTCAGCTGATGGCTACAAAAGAGAGTCAGTCACTATCCTTAAGCAGGATGGCCACTGGTATGTTCGGCATATTTTTCACATCCTCAGGAAGATCTTGACCCATTTGCGTATGGACCAAATGAAATGCACTGTGTATGCCAAAAGATAATAAAGAAATAAAGAAATAAATGCTAAAACATGGAAAAAAGTTGGAAGGAGATTGATCGGGGGGTTCTGAAGACTGAGTAGGAGACAGGGTGAGTACAATCAAGATACAATGAATACATGCATTAAATTGTCAAAATAATATAAAAATTAATAAAAATAATAAATGGAAAGGATCTTCTCAGTATTAAATGAAAGTTCTCAATTTAAGAATAGCTAAATGTGTTCATTTTATTTTTTCATATTTTAAGGACGACCTATTCTGATTATCACAACAAGTAAGTGAGTTTGTGCTCTATCTTGCATTGCTTAATATAGTGTACATACATCGCAACTTGACAAATCCCATCCAACATTTGACTACCATCTTTCTTGTTGTTATTTTATATAATAACAGCAGTTCTTTTTAACATACACAAAGTTTCATCTCATTGTAGTCTTAAATACTATCTTCCTTTCTCCTTTCTTTTTTCATCCCTTCCTCCCTTACCTCTCTTTCACTACTCTGTACTTGTGCATGTACATATGTGTGTCCTTGTGTGTGTGAGTGTGTGTGTATGTATGTATTATGTATTTGGTTGCTGTGCACTGTGCACAAGCACATTTGTGAATGTACATGTGTAGGGTAGGCGATGAGTTTGGGTATCCTTTGTCATAACTCTTCAGCTTATATTTTATGACAAAAATCTCTTAATAAACCTAGAGCTTTCTACCGTGAATAGATCAACTGTCCATCAATCTCCATCAATCTCCTGTGGTTTTTAAAAAATTATCTTTATCTTTTTCTACAGTAAAGTCATTATCTCTGTCTTGGTCTCCTCATTTTTAGTTGATTCTGGGATCTATTTCATATCCTTAGGATTTCCAAGCAAGTACATTACCAACTAAGCCAACTGTGTGGACACTTGCCATGTGAATCATGAGGATATAAGTAATAAATTATGCAAAAGACAAATTTAGTAAATTATTCCTACAGCACTTAAGTTATGGAAACCATTATTGTTCTGTGTTTTCCATTACAGATGCTGTATTGTTCATGGTTTTCTATATCCCTCAGAATGAGAAGTACAGTTCAAGGGCTTCCACAAAATCATTTGATCAATTGACCTTCTATTAAGCATTGGTTTTACTGCACAGATTAACAAAATAATCTCTTTTGTTAAATAATAAATGAATTATTATTACATGTTATATTTTCAGGGTCAGGGACTATGAAAGATAGCTGTGTATGTAAGAAGCTATGTGGTGAGAGACTGTGGGCACAGTGAACCCCAGACATGGCTTATAGTTGTGTCTGATTGAGTTTTTAATTCACAAGACAAACAGGGCAGCATGACGTGTTTTCATCCTCATTTGTCTTTAAAGTTCTGAGTATTTTTCTGGAGTTGGTACAAAAGACAGAATGGTCTCTGCTGTCTTTTCCTGTCATCCCAATGCTGTCTGTGAAGAAATGTCATGAGTGATCAGCTCTCAATCTATTAACAACAATGTTCTGGTTTATGTTCCAGGATCTTATACCGGAGATCTGTGATCCACAATCACTTCTTAAGAATGAAGTCATCTTGCAGGTGGTAACATTAGAAAAGAAATCACATTTGTTTAAATTATTTGGAAAGGAGAGAGAAGATAATGGAAATGTGAATTTTTAGTAAGCCATCTTTCACTGTGAAATACAAACAATTTCAACTGGGTTTATATTGTAACATGTGTAAAATTCGTCAGAATGCTAGAACCTTTAACCATTAAAAGCTTTTAGTTACATGAGAGCTACTCATGGAGACCAATTTTCTTCACAAACTTTCTGTCCCATAGGAAATACAGAAGTCTCAACTTTTGCTTAAAAGTACTTAAAGAGAAAGGAGGATATTAACATTGAAAGATGAATTGGTGTGCTTGGCAGAGGTGATAAGGGCCAAAAGACAAAAGGAATTCAAGCAATTAATAGGTAGGTATTTGGACAATATTTCCAATTTAAACCAGAGAAGAAATACATCCTCATATAATTCTTCTTCAATAGATCATAAAACTGTAATACTATCTCAAATCTATTAATAAGTGGTGGAAATGAGATTAATATACTAGTAGGTGAAGAACAAATGTGTACATTTCAGCTAATGCTATTTCCATTGGTTTTCACAATGCAAAATAAATGTCTCTAGTAATTATAAATTAAAAATTGATGGTGCTGTGTCACAGGGTAAATGTTATTAATGGTAAAGCCAGCTGATCAGGGAAAGGTGGTGAATAATCTATTTCTTGAATACAAAAGACAATGGGAAGAATTGATTAGCTTTTCTGTTACTTGAATATTCTTTAAAAAACAATCATGTTTCTGAAAGAAAAAAAATGTGCATGTGTTCATCAAAGCAGACAGTTTTCTTTGCTTTTAGATAAATTGCTACAGCAATATTAACGTGTTTAAAATTTTTCACTGAAATAAAATGCTTTCTATTCTCAGTTTTCTTTGTGATGGGATACTATTCTTTCATCTGACAAATTGCATACCTATTTCCATATATCTTAGATAAAAACACATAATTCATCCATAAATTGGGCATTTTTAATACATGACCTCACTTAATGAATCAACAATATATTAGTAATAGTTTTGGTGTATTCAAAAGCCAAATTAAATATTTTCTTTATTTTAATGACATTTGTATTAAAATGTTTTATGTTGTTTCTTTGTAATATGAATTTTAGTAGTGCTCATTTATTTAATATTCACACATGGTATAAGATCAATTTTTATAAAGGAAAACTATGTGAATGATTTTAGTAATATTTTTGGTCATATAAAATTATACTAATTTATTTTAGGATTTCTTTCTTTTATTGGATATTTTCTTTATTTACGTTTCAAATGTTGTCCCCTTTCCAAGTCTTCCCCTCCAGAACCTCTTATCCTATGCCCCTCCCCCTGCCTCTTCACCACCCACCCACTCACCCACTCCTGCCTTCCTGCCCTGGCATTTTCCTACACTGGGACATTGATTCCTCTCAAGTCCAAGGGCCTCTCCTCCTACTTATGTCCAACAAGGCCATCCTCTGCCACATATGTGGCCAGAGCCATGGGTTCCTCTATGTGCACACTTTGGTTGGTAGTCCAGTCCCCAGAAGTTCCAAAGTGTCTCGTATGTTGACAAAGTTGCTCCCCCCACAGAGCTTCAAACCCTCTCAGATCCTTCAGTCCCACCTCCAACTCTTCCTCAGGACCCCACACTCAGTTCATGGTTGACTGTAAACATCCACCTCTGTATTTGTCAGGCTCTGGCAGAGCCTCTCAGGAGAGAGCCATATCAGTCTCCTGTCAGCAAGCACTTTCCAGCATCTGCAACAGTATCTGGGTTTGGTGACTGTATATGGGATGGATCCCCAGGTGGAACCATCTCTGGATGGCCTTTCTTTCTGTCTCTGTCCCATACTTTATTTCCATGTTTCCTCTTATGAGTATTTGTTTCCCCTTCTAAGAAGGACTGAAGCATCCACTATGTTAATTGCAGGCATATTTATAATAGCCAGAAGCTAGAAACAACTTAGATGTTCCTCAACAGAGGAATGGATTCAAAAAATGTGGTACATTTATAAAATGGAGTTTTACTCAGCTATTACAAAACAGCCTAGGGAAAAGTGCTACCCAGAGAAAGCTGGGTCTTCCCAAGGCAACTAAATTAAGACAATCCTCCCCAAAGAAACTGACTGATGCTCTCTTCCCAGTTGATGTTAGTTTATATTAAGTTCACCATTTAAACTAACCATTGCAAATGTATAACATTCAGTATTATTAAGTCATAATACATAATATAAAAATATAACATAATTTATACATTGTCATGTAATATGTAACGTGCACACTTTACATGTGTATTCTGTAAAACTGTATAGGTACAAAAAAGTATTAAACTCAAAAGTAAAACCAATCAAATATATAATTTTACATTGATCTTGATATTCCTAATATTAAATCATGCTGCTTCAAAACACACAATATTTACTTTAAGATTGCAATATATGTATTTATTCTGAATATATTTCTGTTTCAATTTCTCTGTTCTTTCTCTTTTTCATGCAATAGATGGTACTTGAAATATGCAGCACTGTAGCCTCAGTAATATTGATTTATCCTGATTAAAGAAAAACAGCTGAATGAACACTCACATTAATGAATGGACCTAACTAATAAGAAAATGTATAATGTCAGAAAGCCAAGCAACACAACTGCGGCATCAATGCTGTCTAAACTAGTAGGCAATGAGTATGCCTAATGGAATAATAAACATCTTTTCTGAAAATAAGGGTCTTTAGGGCACATTTGGATTCAGGTCAATGAGTGGTAGTGCAGCATTTGAGCTACTTGAAAATGTTCAATTCTGTCACTCAGCTACACCATTAAAAATAAAGAGTATGCAGAAACTCCATCTCTTAGTCTAGTCTTCTGGACATTATCCATCCATATTTCTGCTAAGTTAGTTATTCATTTCAATTCCCAAATGCCAATACTAACTTTGAACTAGAAGTCTGACTTAGAACTGAAATGAGAAGGCTTCATTAATCTTCCAGGAGATTTAATTCCTTTTATGATCCTTTTAAAGTTAGTAACTTATCATGAATTTTAGTGTATAATACTCATTTTTCTACCTGTGGCAAATTTTACCATTTAAGATCTATATAATAACCCTATTATGAAAACTTGTCACATTTTGGACCAAAATAACATATCCCATAGTAACCTAACATTATAAAACAAATAATTTAAAAATATTGCATTAAAATGGAAGTACACTCTTGTTCTGTAAAACTATTCTTGAGCAGACTGGAAGAACATATTCTCATGCCAAATAGGTAACCGATTATTGGCCAAAATAAGGATATCACTAAAATTCAATGTAATGACCCAATAAGCTGTTTATAAAATTATTTCAAACTCAATATGCTTTATTAAATTTCATGTTACTACTACATAGTTTTATGCTCAAAAAAAATTATATCAATATATTTCCAGGTGATTCTTTATTGCCTGTGTGTGTGTGTGTGTGTGTGTGTGTGTGTGTATACCTTCTTTTTATGTAATCTATAATTTTTACTCTCCAGATTTTATTCCCATTGCAGTCCACTCTCTAACTGTTCCACATCCCATATCTCTTCCCCAGTCTCTGTCTCCATGAGGATGTTGCCACCCCTTAACTCCCACCCCACCAGACCTCTAAACTCCCTGGGGCCTCAAGTCTGTTGAGAGTTGGGTACATCTTCGATGACTGAACCCAGACCCGGCAGTCCTCTGGTGTATGTATTGGGGAGGGGGGTAGTCTCATATCAGTTGGTGTATGCTGCCTGGTTAGTGGTCCAGGGTCAGAGAGATCTCTGGAGTTTGGGTTGAGACTGCTAGTCCTAGTACCCTCCTCAGATTCTTTCAGCCTTTCCCTAATTCAACCACAGGAGACAGCAGCATCTGTCCATTAATTGGATACAAATATCTGCACCTGATTCTTTCAGCTGCTTGTTGGGTCTTTCAGAGGGCAGTCATAAGTCCCTTTTTGTGAGCTCTCCATAGCCTCAGTAATAGTGTCAAACCTTGGGACTCCCCTTGAGCTGGATCCCACTTTGGGCCTTTTGCTGGACCTTCTTTTTCTCAGGCTCCTGTACATTTCCACCCTACAGTTCTTTCAAACAAGAACAATTATGGGTCAGAGTTTGACTGTGGGATGACAACCCCCTCCCTCATTTGATGTCCTGTCTTCCTCCTGGAGGTAGGCTCTATAAATTCCCTTTCCCTACTGCCTGGCATTTCATCTAAGATCCCTCCCTTGGAGTCCTGAGAGTCTCACTTCTCAGGTCTCTGATAAATTATGGAGGGTCTTTCCAACCTCCTACCTCCTGAGATTGCATTTTTCCATTCTTTCTGCTGGCCCTCAGGGCCAATACAACCAATACCAGTTCAAGTTCTCCTATCAAGCCCCAAAAAGTCCCCCTTCACTCTCAGGACCCTCATTCCCTCTCCCCTTGTGATTGCTTTCATCTCCATTCCAAGTTAGACTGAGTCATCCTCAATTGGGTTCTTCAGCTTGTAGACCGTTATTGTTCTGTGGACTGTATCGTGGGTATTCTGTACTTTTTTGGGGGTGGGGGACTAATACCCACTTATTAGTGAACACACACCATGCATGTCCATTTAGGTCTGAGTTACCTCACTCAGGATGATATTTTCTAGTTCCATCCATTTGCCTACAAAACTCAGGGTCCTTGTTCTTAATAGCTGAGTAGTATTCTATTGTATAAATCAACCACATTTTCCGTATCCATTCTTCTGTAGTGGGACATCTGGGTTGTTTCCAGCTTCTGGCTATCACAAACAAGGTTGCTATAAACATAGTGGAACACAGCCCTGTGTCATGGTGGGGTATCTTTTGGGTATATGCTCAAGAATGATTTTGCTGGGTCTTCGGAGAGATCTACTTCCAATTTTCTGAGGAATCTCCAGGTTTATTTCCAGAGTAGTTGTACCAGTTTGCAATCCCTCCAGCAATGGAGAGACGTTCTTCTTTCTCCACATCCTCGCCAACCTGTGTTGTCACCTGAGGTTTTGATCTTAGATATTCTGATTGGTGTAAGGTGGTATCTCAAGGTCATTTTAATTTGCATTTCTCTGATCATTAAGGACTTTGAACATTTCAGTATTTGTTCAGAGACAGATACGTTCATCAATGGAATAGAATTGAAGATCCAGAAATAATACTGCACACTTATGCACACTTGATCTTTGACAAAGAAACCAAAAATACACAATAGAAAAAAGAAAGAATCTTCAATAAATGATGGTGGTCTAACTGGCTGTCTGTATGTAGAAAAATAAAAATAGAACCATATTTGTCACGGTGCAGAAAGCTCAAGGCCATGTGGATCAAGGACCTCAACATAAAACCTAATACACTGAATCTAATAGAAGAGAAAGTGGAAAAGAGCCTTAGACTCATTGGTACAGAGGAACATTTCTGTAGAATTCTTTAAAAAGCTCATCAATAGGCATTCATACAATGCCAAGACCAGGTTCTTCTAGAGTAGAGATTCACAGTTCTTTTAAGTTGGCTTATGGAATAGTAGATTTAATTATGAGATCCAGCGTTGTTCTTTATAGCCTCCAGGATGTGAATGGCACTAGAAAAACCATTTAATTTTCTGCATGATTACAAAGCAACATCAATGATTTTGGGCTCAGAAACTAGATCATACCCTCAAAGTGTGTAATTCATCCTGAAGTAAAATATAAGCATGTAAGTCTGTATTGTTCATGTAAGTAACTGAGAAACATCAGATTCCTCATTTGCTTCATGTAACTGGTACAAATATCATTGAGTTTACTGGAAAACACAGGTGGGCTTAGGGTTTGAGGCTAGGTATAGGAAAGTTCTACAGGCTAGGCTAAAGTTCAGCTACAGTGGAGATTGGGAAGCATACTGCTAGCTGAGGTTGAAGAGAGCAATGGATATTATTGGTGTAATTTACAGACATATGAGGGAGGTAATTTTTATATAAGCAGAAATTATTCAAAAACAGTTTCATCATCACACACCCCAGCATGGGTGTTGGTTCACCAAATCTCTAAACCTGTAGTGCACCACACAAATATAAGGTAACTGAACGGTGTCATTTTTAGGTAGACACATTTGCTTCTGCATTTTCCAGGCAGCTCCAATAGTTATATATTCTTCCAGGCTATATGAGTGATTCTCAGCAGTCCTTACTGATTACATATGCTTGAAACCGAATTGTTTTACATCACCCTGGTGCATCTTATTGCTTCAATTCCCTTTTGACACTCTATTAAAACTTCTCTTTAAGATGGAAGATTTTTATCTGGGAGGAAATTTGTACAAGAAGATATAAGTAGTCCTCTGTCTTTTGTTTTCCTGATTGCAAAAAAAATTCACTTTATTATGCAATAAACGTTCTTATCAACTGATATGTATCATCAAATACAATAAAATACCAGAAGAATATCAAACAGCAAAAGAAACACTGTAGATTAAAAAAAAAGTTTGCAGTAGTAAAGTATCTTAAAACTTATTGAAAAACTGTCTTTGGTAGGAAGTATACTATCAGATTAGGTCAGAGAGTATAAAAAAACTAATAGTAGCAAGCATGCATATTTAAACCAACATTCAATAACACTAGTCGATACTTTGATTTGAAAGTATTGTCTTATTATAAATGATGTTTAATCTCTAGAATCTCTGCATTAAAAGTAGCACTCTCAGTATTCAATGCAATATTTTAAAAAGAGAAAAAATGCTTTCACGGATCTGAAGATTAACATTTTCAAGTTGAAGACACCAAAGTTCAAGACAAAGAAATAGCTGTCATTGCTTAACACATTTAAGAATATCTGACAGGAGATGTACAAAAAAGACATTCCAAGTGATTCAGAGAAAATAAATGCCAATAAATAATTTTACTAGGTTTGATTCTAAGTTCTTTATTTTAGGGCATGTGTCTTAGGAATGTGGAGATATTGTGGCAAATTTGATAATATGTGGCCAAGATGCCTGTCTGATTCTTTAAATAATTCTGTCTGATGCTTCAAATAATTTAGTTACACATGAACGCCTTGTTGTAGAATTTATTGTATTTATAGCCTATAATTAAGTTGGTCACAATTACAGGATTCATTTATTATCAGACATACATTTCCCAAGATACTGATTCAGACATGTTTTTGTTCGGCTACCTCTCTTTATCTCAAATGTTAATTATCTTTGTTGGAGGACAAGTAAATTAGTCAATCCAACTTGAAATTTCACTGGAGAGTGGTCTGTACTTTTGACCTTCTGCTACTAAAGCTGATGTGATCAGTGATTGCAAAACACCAGTGATCCATATTACTTTTTATTCTAGAGACAAACAAATAGGTCTTTCTTCTCTGTAATCACATGGAATTTGCTCATACTAACAGGACCTTTGGTTGTCAAAATAAAAGTCATTCTAGTACTTTTATATTTAAAAATTGAGATTCTTCAATACGTTCTTTGTAGAAATACAAGGCTCCTCTTTGACCTTTTTGTATTTTTTGTATTTGCCTGACTTTTTTTTTCTTTAAATTGTCCATTACACATTTTTTGTTTAATGAATCATGAAAATGTATGAATATATATCTCAAGTGTATTCTGAAATATACTGCCAGTTTGTGACATATAAAATGGATGTTGGTTCTTTATATATCTTTTTTATATTTATATTTCATATTTATGTTTATGTGTTTCATCAAATAGGAAATAAAATCTTGATAAAAATTGATATTTTTACCCTGAAACTCATCATTATACCAAGAAAGCTTTTTTTTAACAAATGTTCCAATGTCTTCATACTGAAGACACTTAGTACGTTCCTTGTATTGAAGGTAGATTAGTATTTTACTATTACTATTACTGATTAATATTGTTAATTTACTCCTTGAATATAAGAACAACCTATAACTAAATATAAATAAGTAGAAATAAGTATTTATAAATGACGATATCTACATGCAATGGTGGAATCTAGATGAAATGACCATTCATATTCTCTTGTAAATAAAAACCAATACCATATTCCCACTTAAATCAAATTCCTTAGTAATGTTTACTTGGCTACATCTCCTGCAAATGTAACTTTTATTTGACAGATATAATTGTTGTCTACTAGGTTTATTGATGAATAAGCTCACCCTTTCTTGGTCTTTCTGAACTCTAGCTAGCTGGTTCAACTCAGCTGTTCTCACACTAATACCTCTAGCAGCTGACTGATTCAAACTGGCTTTTCTCTGATTCTCACTAATTGCTTTGCTTGGAAAAACTGCCTCTGAATTTCACATACTGAACTATACTAACTCATGGAAAAACTTAACTCCACTGTACTACATTCATCCACTGCCTGGCAACTGACTGAACTGAACTCTCAACTGATCAACCCTGAACAGAACTGAGTCTCTCCATCTACTGCTGTTAAATAGCTTCCCTTTCCTGTGCTATAATTTTGAGAGTTGGGAATATCCTATCTCTGACTCATTCTATCAAATCTATCTCTGATTTATCACTTTGCCTGCCCCTCAATTAGATGTGATTGCTTGTGATTAAAGGTGTGTCATGTGGCAGATTACACAGACCTAGGAGGCCTTTGGATGTGATCCTGTGACAGAGCAGCCATATTGATGGATTAAAATTCCAATACATCTTCTCCCATTCTGTTTAAGCTAAAAATTGTACACAGTTTGAATTGTACACAGTGGTTCGTTGAGCTGCCCCATGCATTGGGGATCAGTTTATGCATCCTCTAAGTTGCTGTCTTTCTGTGTGGCTTCATTCTTTGAGTCATGTCTTTCTTGTGGAAGTTTCTCTTACTTAGATTAGATCTTTATCTATTTTGATGAAATCCATAGTTTTTTCATGATCTGTGAAATCATTGACAAAATCAACATAGTTCCTTACTTCCATTCTGATATTAAAACATCCTTAAAGTATATAGGTTGATCTAATTCAGCAATTTTTATACAATTCAGTATTTTTCAGCTAATCTTATTCCCTCTTTCTGTTTATCAGATATGATTAGATCTTTATGAGTGCACACAGATACTGGACACTGAGGCACTAATATTATATGCCTGACTGTATGCCATCAAGCTGGGCTTCTCATCCACTTAAACACAGAAACAGTAAAGCAAAGCCATATTATATAAGTTGTCAATATACAATGTCAAATATGTATATTTTGTCTGGTTGTAGAATATCACTTCCCTATTGGTTAATGACTATGTTTGCAACATAAGACTTTATTCTTCCAATAAGACCTAGAAGTTTTTATTCTTGACTTTCTGTTTGCACACATTTAATTTGTCTTATACTTTGATATGCTTAGCAAAATATTCCAATCCCTATAAACTGTTTAGATACCTTCCAGAAGGGCCAACATGTATTCCAAAATTTTCATGAGATTATGCTTACATCAGCTCTTATATCCACCAGACCTTAAATTTCAATTCCATTCATTTTTAATTTTAATCTTGTTTTCTAGTCATTGATAACAGCATGCAAATAAACAAACAAAAACAGAACAACCAAACAACAACAAAAACAAATAAACAAAATACCCTGTCTTCTATTACTTCTGATCTTTCCATTGAAAGTGCTTTGCTGTTTCACATCTGGATCTGATGTTGTCCTATTTATAGCGGATGTTAATCTATGTAAGAAGTCAACAAAATCTCTATGGGGCTTTGCATAATGTTTGTGAATGGCATAGAACTTTGTCCTTATTCCTCCACCTTATGCCAAGCTGTTAAAGTTACAGAGTATAATAACAGAGTCATTAGATTGCATCTGCTGTCTTAAATTAGCAAACTGACCTTCATCTACAACTTGATTTTTTATGATATTAACACTTTTAGACCTATCATAGTTTTCCACAATCGCAGCTTCTTCTCCCAGTGGGGGGTGGTTGCCTTCCTTCAATTTCCTTAAAAGATAGCACTGTACAATGGGGTATCTATCTTGATCCTCAATATCATTAGGTATCATAGGTTCACAATGAAACACTTCCTGTTCTCTTACTTCCTCTGTCTTTTGTTTCTCAACCTATTGTAATATCATAGCTAATTCTTTATGTCGTATGGCTATTCTTCAATCTTTTTGAGAGAAAATATATAAAGATTGTAATGGAAAGGAGGGCAGGGTTTAATCTAGTCATCACAATTCCAAAAAGGAATGTGATGGCTTTTCTTAATAAAATTTCTTTCCCCTCAACTTATACCCTTTGACTTAAGAGATCTGAAATGGAGTTTTCCATTTTTTTTTAATGCAGAAAGAGTCTGTTTATATAATTAAAATTGTCTTTTGGGGAGGCTTATTGTAATTCATTGTCTCAGAGCCTCTTGCATTATCTTTTGCTCTTGGCTACTGGTTTCTTCAGCTCTAGAGTCTCCTGAGTCACTCTGGGAAACCAGCCAAAACTGAAGAACTGATGCAACCTCTGGAGACAATCCCAGTTTAATTTCTCCTCTAAGGCTTTCTTTCATATATCTCCTGTCCTTCACAATATTTCTGTGAGATATTCTATGCTTTCTGCAGTGTTGGTGGGCTTTCTTCTTCTCTGATCATTTTGGGTGGTAGATGTCATTGTAACCTAGAAGACCTTTGGATTTGATCCCTTACCAAAGCAGCTATGTGACTGGATTAAAATTAGGAATTAATTAACTAATTACTAATTAATTAGTAATCCCTATGAAGCAAGAAGTTATAGGTAAATATGGCACCACACAGAAGAGAAAAACTTACATGCTACTTGTAGATATCATCTCTATACTAGTAAAGAAGGATGTTAAGGCTACAATTTGGGGAACATGCATTGTCATGCTTTACCATGACCCTACCCAGAAGGTGAAGAAAAGCTGGTTATTAATTCTTTGAAGACAAACATGCACTGGAATATTGAATTCCACAGTTATTAGGTGGGTACATATAATGTCTAAAATTGTAATAAAGGAATGGAGGACTATCATTTGTTGTTCTGAGTCAACAAAAAAAGGCCTGAGAATTTAAAACTGAAGAAATGAAAAAAAAAAAAAACAAAAAAAAAAACAAAAACAAATGTAATCATAATTTTCCGTTAGTAAAAGTCACATCATCCACAGCAGAAAACCAACTTTCCATTGTGTAAATGTGTTCTTTTGTGATTGGGTCATCTCATTCAGGATGATATTTTCTAGCTCCATCCATTTGTCGAAGAATTTCATGAGCTCACTCAGCTATTAAAAATAATGAGCTCATGAAATTCTTCGACAAATGGATGGAGCTAGAAAATATCATCCTGAGTGAGATGACCCAATCACAAAAGAACACACATGGTATGCACTCACTGATAAGCGGATATTAGCCCCAAAACACACAATACCTAAGATGCAACGCATAAACCTCATGAAACTCAAGAAGAAGGAGGAAGACCAAAGTGAGGGTGCTTTTGTCCATTTTAGAACGAGTCTCAAAAGATTCAACCAGAGCTCCCAGGATCTAAACCTCCAGCCTGAGAACAGACAGGGGCAAGCTGTCCTCTGAGAGGCTCTAACCAGCAGCTGACTCAGACAGATACAGACATCCAGAGCCAAACAGTGGATGGAGCTTGAGGACTCTTATAGAAGAATAGGGGGAAGGATTGTGGGCCCTAAGGAGATAGGAACTGCACAGGAAGATCAACAGAGTAAACCAACCTGAACCCTTGGAGCTCTCAGAGACTGAATCACCAACCATGGAGCATACCTAGTCTACACAGATCTACCTCCATGGGCTGGACCTAGGCCTCCCTGGACATATGTTGTAAATGTGCAGCTTGGTTTTCATGTAGGTCTCAAACATCTGGAGTGGGGGCTATCCCAAAACATGCAGCCTGTATATGGAGTATGGTCTTCTAGCTGGGTGCCTCATCTGACCTCAATGGGAGAGGAAGCACCTAGCCTCTCAGAGACTTAAAGTGGCAGGGTGGGGGATACAGGAGGAGGGGGTACTCAGAAAAGAAGAGATGGGGAAGGATTGTGGGAGGGGGTGACTGGGACGGGTTATAAAGTGAATAAGCAAAAAAATAAATTGAAAAAGGAAAAAAAAAAAAAGAAACCAACTTTCTTCAACTTTCTTGACTTGAAAGAACAACAAACAATAGTTGTAATAAATATAAGGATTAATAGAGATTTCCAAACATGTAAATATATAAAACTTTCTTTTGCCCTGTTCATTTCTATATGTAATTATATTCTAGGACAACTGCGCATAGACTACAATTAAGTTTATATTAAATATTAATGTTAATTTAATGCAAATGTTTAAATTTAAATTGATTTATTTCTGAAGTTTACTCTTGATAATTGATTGAGATAATGAAGCTAATTACCTGACCCGGCCCTCTGGTCCAGTTATTCGTGGGGGTTGAGGGGGACCTCGCCTGTAAAGGAACATGGGCGAAAAAAAAGGACGAGACCAAGCAAATGTAGCCTTGTCAAGGTCTACTTTAATGCGGAAGCAGCTTACAAGATATACTCTAGGCAAGGGAGGAAGGGGAATAAGGAACAGGGTGGGGACTCTATCAACTCTCGATAAGGTCAGTCATCTGGTGGAGCATTCTGCGGTTTTTCCCCAGAATTTCCCGGGGCAACAGTTCTTTACGAAGAGGAAATTCTTTCTTAGCTGAAGGTCAGGTTCTCCCAAAAGAGGCAGTTTCTCATAAAGGCAATTCATTACAAGCAACTTTTGTTAGCTAGGAGTGGTCCAGGGTCCCCAAAAACTACCTCTTTGAACTACACTAATTTTGTTTTAAAAATCACTATTTTACATAATAACATGAAATAAGTCTAATTGGATATTTAAACTTCATCTTATTTCCAAAGTAGTTTCTTTTGTATATACCAGGGAGGCTACATTGACAAAATCTCAAAAATATAGGTGTCCAAACAATTTCTGAATAATGATAACAGCAGTTGACATGCCAATGTGTATAGGGAAACTATCACAAAATCCCACACCTATATAAAGAGCCAAAGGGCTATTACTAAATGCTGAAAGAAAAAAAAATTAGTCTTTCCCAGAGAAAGTCACCTGATAGATTTTCCAATCCAAAGTGGATATCCCATAAAACAATTATCAAATATAACTTATATGTGTACTGAAAATATAATTGAAATACGGAAAATATTTATGAAGTTCAATAATGTAAAACAAGTCTGCAAAACTTCGCTATGACTAATATTCCTTAGACAATGCCTTGCAATAGTAAATTTTTACCTATTATTTCTGATATCACTATGTCTTCTACTTGTTAGAAAACAAGTGACACTGCATTGGTTAAACACTGAGAGGTGGTTGTTAATATCATCACACAGGTAGACAACAAGAATGCTCCTAAATACTCCAACATATTTAAGGCAGTCCCCAATCTACATACCCAAAAAGAATTTTATGAGCCTATGATGGCAATGGCTGTGAGTGGATAATAACTACAAGGAAACATTCGAATCTACTAGTTACACTAATAGCTGTCTCTGATCTCCTATGTAGACTTCTGGGTGACAAAACAAATGGAAAATTGTCAGTAATGACCATCTATTCAAAAACAATAAATGGATGGACGTAAAATATTAAGAATAGCATTACTTATAAGAAAAATTATTTTATTAACTCAATAACACAGAACTAGTCTTCAGGAATAGGAGCAACAAATGAAAACCTTAACAAAACTTGAATAGAAGTTCTCCTTGAAAGAATTTCAGAAGTAATTAGCTCGGAGGTTATTGTCATGACTCAACAGTATTAGCATTACTGTAGAACTCTGTTGCTTCAGATGTGGGAGATATTTTAATGCCCATAGAACAAGACTCATGGAAGGGTAAAGCAATAATGTTAAATATCAATACATGGCTAAAGATAGTCCTGTATCTGTAACAACCATTTTCTTATATGACTCAATGTATTGGACCAAAAAATATCTCTAGTTATTCTAATATGCTAATGGCCAGCAGTTTTAAACAAAAGTGGACTGATAAGCAGTCACTTAGATTTTAAATTTAAATAGAGAGGACCAATTAGTCCTCTGTATATTATCACTATGGAATTTATGCTACAAATTCATACAATTGAAACACAGCTTACAGAAGAACTGAGTAGGTTGGTTAAAGCAAAAATAAATTATATTTTGTTTATATTAAAATTATCTTCCAAAGTAGATAAAGTAATTGATCTAATTATTGCAGACTTGAAGCTTGGCATATTTATAATCCAAAGAATAGCTATGCGAGAAATTAAATATATTGCTTTAAAATTAATCTTTTCATTGTTCTTAAAGTAATGCTTTTATTTTTCTATTATAAGATATATAAACCAAACATTACCTAAATATATATTTGAATATATGATCTAGCTAATTATCTTGACTTAAATCCAATAAAACCATAAATGGCAGTAAGAATATTTTAGAGTAGTGAGCATGTAGACCATACTCCTGAATTTTGTTCCTATATTTTTTTATCTCAGTGAAAAATATTATCTAGCATCTACTGGCTTAGGTGTCTACTCAGTAGAAAAGTAGCTGTAATGACTGGAAAGAAACAACAAAAGATGAAAATAAGGTCACAGGCATTGTTGCAAGTGTTACTCCCACAGGCAGTACAGGGTGGTAATATCAAAGTTTCCTGAGGCACATCCCTGATGCCTCCTTCGGAGCTATCATGACCTTTGTTGCTAAGGAACTGCCTAGACAAAACCATTTCCTGGAGGAATGGCCTGGTACCAGTGCTGAATCATGACCTTAGATAAGGAGAAATATTATTTAATACTTCCCACAGGCTTGTCCGTTTTTCAGTTTAGTGGGGAAAAAAAAGACATAAATAGTGATAGGGATAGAGAACAAAAGTTTTGCAAGAACGAAAGTTTATTTGTAATGGCTGTGATTAGGGATTTTCTAAGCCATGATCTTAAAACATTTAACATCTTCAGTGATGTAAATTTGTAAATCAAATAAAACCATCAAGTCACTTCTTGACATAATACTGATATCAAAGTGTAAAATAATAATCTATTCAGAATTAGTTCTTATATATAATATTTTATTATAAAAGCTATAATGTATCATAGAGAAATGTTATTTCTTAATATACCTTGTGAAAATTTGAAAATATTTACATTTCCATTTTAAAATCTATTCCTGTAATCATAGCAATGTAAAGGCAGAAATATGATAATCAATAACAGCCAAAGTTGACTATAGGAGCCTTTGTCTATGAAAACAAAACAGTAAGCACATAATTAAAATTATATTGATTTTTAAAATTTCAATAAATATTTATATCTGTATTTATATTCCAATATAGAATTTCTAAGGTTAATTCTTTTTTTCTATAAACAAAATGTATGGGAACTCAAAGGACTAGTATAACTCATGTTAAAGTAGTTCTCCAAATAAAATTCAAAGTTTGACAGTGTAATGTTCATAAACTATTATACATATCATAAATTGTGGTTGATGATTTTTCAAATGCTATTGTATTTAATGAAAGTGTCAATGTCATTTACATATTGGTCACTCACTAGTTTTAAATTCTGATATAAGATGATCTTGTAGCAGAGTCTGAATTTACTTACTTACGCAACTCAGGTTTACATCATAATTCTGTGATATCATAGCAGGTAAGATCTGGCTAGAGATATAAGCCAGGAGTGATTGTCACACAAACAACAAAATTAAGGATCAGAATTCTGCTTCCCAGACGACATGTCTGTGATAAGAAGACAGGGAGCCAAGTCTGTAAATCCATCTCTGGAAAGCAGTATCCAGAAATCTTTGGGGGAAGCTTACTAGCTGGGATAGGAATGTCAGGAAGCTTTGTGCTCATCTGAGAGATATTCCCTCAGTGATAAGGTGATGAACACTCAAAGATGACGCTCGTGTTGATTGGGTTTGCACGTATACAAATCTGCACAGTGGACCCATGGAGATGAGAACATACAAATCAGAACATGCACAATATATGTACAAAATTGTGAAAAAGAAAACAATTAGCTTTCTGTAGCAATTTAATAGTAATAATATCACCTAAATAGTAACATCAAATCATTATGGCTATGAAATATATTTATAATAATATACTAGTAATTGGAAAATAAGCAAGAAACTGAAATTATTTCATATTTAACATTAAAATTGCCAAATTTTTAGCATATGGGTGTAGTTTAAATAAGCTAATAATTGTGAAATATTGCAGTCTCAAGAGATTGAAATTCTCTTGGGACAAGTTTGTTTATATTCTTAACATATTCTTTTTGCTGTTTTCTCTCTTTTTTCACATAATTTTAAATCCCACCCTCTCCTTTAACTTCTCCTGTATCTTCCAATTGCCTCTCTCAAAACATATATAATTTCTTGTATATTTATTTATTTTTGTTTTCTTAAAGCCTTTCAGTTTATTCAGTTTACTTTTTTTCACTTTCTTTCTTTCTCTTAAATTTTATTGGATATTTTCTTTATTTACATTTCAAATGCTATCTCCTTTCCTGGTTCCCCCCACCCTGAAACTCTATGAGGGTGCTCCTCTACCCACCCACCCACTCCCACCTCCCCACTCTCAAATTCCCTACACTGGGGCATTGAGCCTTCAAAATTTTAAGCTTCTGTTGTAAATTTTTTGAAATGTCTAATAAAAGTAAAGTTTTTATTTTAAAAATTCAATAAATAATGTTCTATCAGAGTAAGGGGTTCTTGAATGGATGATTTGAACATGGGCTGTGTGCACTGCTTCTAGAAAGAGTAGGTTGCTAATAAATTGTGATACCAAGTAAATGATACCTCTGCATATATTAGGCAGTGAGACTGCAGCAATCCTCCCACCAAATGATATGTTCTTGCCATTGCTAGTGAATATTCAATATCAGAATCTTCTCATTGCTGAAGATTTCATACTCTGGATGCAGAACACAGGAAAAAAAAAACCTGAAACTGAAGTGGCAGCTTTCTCCCTGGTGGCTAGAGCTCATAGTGCCAGAGGGACTATGAAGGTTGTCCATAGGGAATGTCTGATCACACTCAATTGCATGTACTGGGAGTTACAATACTGAGTGTCCTAGAAAGATATCCCCACTAGTGAATTGGTATAAAAGTTTTCAGAGCAACCAACCACTTCCAAGTTAGATTTTTATCTCTTTATGAAGGAGAGTATAAATGCCTGTTACTGTAGACTTGGATAAATGGATACAGGTAATAAGCTAATAGGCCCTACCAAGAGCATACTACTGATTTTGTATGAAACAAACATGTAGTTAAACTGCTTACTAAACATTTTTTTCATATCCATAGATAGTATAACTCTTAGCCTTAGCGAAGCTTCTCAGAAGTGAGTATAGTCAAATGTCAGACATAAAACTGGCCAAATAATTAGAATAAATAACTATTGCATGCTCATCCCCAAATGAGACCTCTGTTACCTCCCTACAAGGCCAAGAACTATTTGCAATTTATATTGTAAATTATACTCTAGAAGAGGAAGAGTCAGTTTCCTTTAAGAGTTATCATTCGTACATTTACTAAGATCCAGTACAAGTCACATATCCATGAAATTAGAGTTGATGGGTGTGAAAATAATGAAAGGACATAAAGTTGGATTGGTAGGTAGGGAAGGGTGGGTAGATCTCTGGGGACATAACAACCACAACAATAAAAAGACCCTAGTGAGAACACACTACATACTTAAGACACAGAAATTAGAGGAATGGAGCAAGGATTTATCTTAAAATCTTTTCTTCTTGAGGACTGGATTGTAGAGAAATTTTAATCCAGCAACATGGCTGCTCTGGCAAGGGATCACATACAAAGATATGCAAACAAGCCCTAGATTACAATATGATCTGTTTGGAATACTGACAAGCCATTGGATACATCTGTAATCCTTACCAATAAAGATAGGCTTAGTTTGCGGAATTAAACAACCATGTTTGAAACTGACAACTAATTGAGGGGCAGACAAAGAATCATAGAAACATAGAGTTGGAAGAATGAGTCAGACAAGATAACCTGACTCTTCCTGTTTGTTGTACAGTAAGGAGAGGCTACTTAAGAACAGTAGAGAGAGAGAGGGTGTGTGCATGTATGGATGTTTGGTTGGGACAGTTTTACAGAGACAGGTTGCAAAGAATACAATCTAATCAAATGTGAAGACAGTACAAGTCAGAGAATGAGAAGCAGCCAGAAGATTAGAACATATTGTCAAAATCAGTGTAAGACCAAGCAGAGCAATTCAGTGAGAATCTCAGATAACCCAGACTGAAGCAGTAGAGGAGATTGAGCTTTCTGATTTCAACCACCCAGTCAGAGTTCAGAAAGAACTAGAAAGGGTGAGCTTATTCAGCAATAAGTCTATGAGACAACACTTATATTTGGGGAATAAAAGGTAATTTTACACTAGATCTCATTATTTTCAAAGTAGTCGTGTAATCTGCTAATAAAGAAAGACTATCAAGAGTTCTATTCAGCTATATAACTACAAATTACAATGACCAAAGATACTTAAGAGTCTAGTCCTATTACTTATATCTGGAGTGAAAACATTAGCTGTCTAATTGAAATTTAGATGTGTTCAAAAGGAAGGTATTCATGTCTGGTACTATAAAGCTACCCAACTACTTATGGATGGCAAGGTCATATGTTCTAGAAAAGAGCATATTACTACCACTTTCTCAACCAGTTTAGTTTCCAAAGGCATTCTTAAAACATACCTTTATACCCAAAGCTAAGTGTAGCTCATACCATTCATCAAAAACAAAACAAAACAAAACAAAAATAAAAAGTTTCTTTACACTTTTTTATAAAACAGATAGAGTCTAACACAAAAAAACACTAGTTACAGTCTAGAGAGTATCTGAAATTCAAGTGTCCAACACCAGTTAATATATATACAACAGAATTCTTGGACCTAAGGCTCATGGAACATCATGGAAAGAAGTGAAAAGACTGTAATATCCAGATACTATATCATGTAAGTTACCTTCCACACTTTCCTGCTGTGTGAACTCTGTTCCCAAAGAACTTTGTTTTCTCCCTTGGAAAGAATGCCTTGCATTCCCAAGGAAATCTGCAGAGTAGAATTTTTCTATGGCCTCCTTAGCAATGCAGTTTAACATGTTCAGAGTTTTATGAAAAAGCTCCTGTTCAGCCGTGAGACCTTCTGTCTCCTAAGCACATGTGATGGTAGCTATCAGACATACTCTGTTTGTTTTTCATTGTTTATCATTGTTTTACTATAAGTTCTCCAAATATAAGTTCCACAAAATATTAAAATGTCACTCTAGTTCACATAGCTTTGATTCTTCTGATCCCATTGAATCTGCAGGTTGTCTTTAGTTCTATTACACCAGTAATTGACATATCCTTGTAAGATATGTGAGAAAGTGTATTCTAGACACAACAGAGAAGTTACCTACATAAAATCTCAACACTATGGTTGCCTAAATAATACCTGTACAATGACAACAGAAGTTGATATGAATCCTGGAATGCAGGAATCTGACAAGGCCTACCCATAAATGTAGAGATACAGGTAATAAATGACAGCTTAGAAAGGGATACTTGGTCTTCTCTGGGAATGAGGTCCATTGTAGCTTATTTGACCCAACTTGTCAAAATAAATAAAAAAATAGACTCATCAGAATCTTTGGTGTGTGTGTGTGTGTGTGTGTGTGTGTGTGTGTGTGTGTGTGCATGTATGTGTCAGTGCATGCATATCCAATAATAATTTTTAAAAATCAGACTAACAATTTGAAAGGGAGTATATTAGGATTTGGTGAAAGGAAAGGAGTTATGAAAATGAAATAAATACATGCCATTCCATTCCAGGATAGGTGCCATGCTCAGGCAAAGATGCCTACCATAAATTGGACTTCTTTCTTTTTGCCTTTTTCTTTTCTTTGTTTTGTTTTGCTTTGTTTTAAAGAGAAAGAATATAAAGTTGGGTTTGTAGGTTGGGGAAGGGGATCTGGGAGGAGTTGATAGAAGTGAAATAATCTGATCAGAATATATAATAGCACACTCAAAATTAATAAAGAACCATTTGAAGTGCTAAAATTAATATTTGAAGGTATGTGCAAACTTCCAGTTGTTCTAAATATTTCTAGCCATTCGTGATATGTGAAGCTCATTCTCCCATTTCTTGGCTACTTTATTTCTCTGCCTCTTCATCTGCCCTTCTTATATTTGTCTTTCTATGTAAAATATCTCATTCTTTAGATTTTTGTGTCTTTGTGATGGGTAAGCATAGACAACTCAGTTTTAATATATGCATACATATAATATATATTCAATAGTAGTGAAAATATTCTAATATATATATTGGAATTGCTTATAACTGTCATAACATGATCTTAACTATGGTTTTAATATATTGTTTTTATACTGGGGACATAGTCTCCATTTGTATTTCTTATGAATTAGTTATCATCTAAACCCTGTTTTGTTTATAATTTCGTCTGATGATTGAGAACTCTTTTTCTGAACTAACCTTGTTAACATGATGTTTCATGTATGGTGACTATTACTAGTTCTATATTATATTTTATTCAATCTGCTGGGAAAACTTGAGTATCACAGTAAGCTTTAAGTTCTCTAAATTAAAGTTTGTATAGTAATTTTGAAACATTTGCATATTTGTTCAGTATTTAGATAACTTTTCTAAACCTGACATTTCTGGTATGACATTCATTTTTTTTGTATAACATTGTCACTGACATGAAAGAAGTTTTCTCATATATATAGTATGAGTCATTGTGACATAGATGTGTTAACATACATTTCATCTTAAACTCATGAGAATCTCTAAGATCAAGGAAACTAGAACAGTTCATTCTGGCAAAGATGTGAGGTAGGGAATATTCATCCATTGTTGTGACTGTAAACTTTTATAGGCACTATGGGAACCAGTGTGGTGGTTCCTCAAGAAAATGGGAAGTGTTTTACTTCAAGATCCACTTATACCACTCTTTGGCCTATACTTAAAGGACACTTATATTTTACCACAGAGACTTTCACAGCCATGTTTATTGATATTCTATTCATTATAGCCAGAAATTGGAAACAACCTGTATGACCCTCAGTAGATGAATAAATAAAGAAAATGTGGAAAGAGTACTAGAAGAGACAAGTAGAATCTGGGGGTATCTCTGGGATGAGCTAGAGACCTAATACAACAGAAGCTCCCAGGAACTTATGAGAGTGACTCTAGCTACAACTCCTACAATGGGGGATATGGAACCTGAATTAGCTATCATTGGTAAGCAGGTAAGACTTCCATTGGAGGGAATAAGCCACCAACATAGCCAAAAAATTTCAGTCTACAGTTTATCCTGTCTAGAGGATGTATTGTAATAAAGACAATGCAGAAATTGTGTGAGTGGTCAACAAATTACTGTTCTAGTTTGACCCCATGCCATGATTCTACCCCTGACACCATGTGGAGGACCAGAACCCTTACGGGAGCAGGGGAAGGGAGACGGGAGGGAGGCTGGAAATTCTTGCTGAGAAAGCCTGGAAACTGTTACTGATTCACTCTTCTTGCCTCAGGCCAGGTGGGGGGCAGCTTCTGATGGTGGGGCAGCTTTTAATTGGCTGCCTGCAGCCAGTTTTTCTAATAACTGACTCACCTTGGCTTACCCAGTTCTAGGAAACAGAAATTTAGTACAAGTTTCCTGAACAGCAAGTTTGAAGCTTGTCATGGAGTCAGCCTGCCTCAGTCCTCTCAGACAGAGTTTAGGGAATCCTGCTAAAGAGAAAGAGGGGAGAAAGAACTGTAGGAGTCAGAGTCACCTTAAGAAAGGTCAAGAACACCTTAAGAAAATCCCAGAATCAGTAAACCTGGGCTATAAGGCCGCACATATATATGTATATGTATATGTATGTGTGTGTGTGTGTGTGTGTGGTGTGTGTGTGTGTGTATGTATATGTATATGAATATATTACACACATGCACACACATGAATGTGTAATGTGTCACATTTATATAATGAATATCCTGAGTGATGTAAAAAAATTGATTTTAACTTTTATAATCCATGAGGATCCTGTTCTTATCATGAATGTCCTTTATATCTTACTTGAGATAGACCAATTCCCAATGAAATTGGGATATGCTTTTAAAAAAAAAACCTACTGATTTTTGCAAAATATTTCAGTGCCTTAGCTATTCCTACAAGGTAATTGGTCACAACATTACACAGGCTAACTGCTAAGTTTTGCTTTTGTATGAAGCAGTTGCTTGTTTGAATGGCTGAGACACCTGCTAGGTGTGTTACAAATCAAACCTTGCTGGTACCCAGAGAGGATATGAGTTATTGGACTTCCCTAAATTGTCACTTTGCAGGTTTGCATTTATAATCCTTTAGCTAACAATAGCCAGGTCTTTATGTAGAAAACTCTCCGGGTTCATCCTGGCTAGTTCTACTTTAAAGACAAGAATCGAATTTCATAAAGCTAAAACTTGAGTAAAACAGGTGGTGAATCTCTGAAATGACACCAGACCCAAAATAGGGTGACATTAGTTATTTCTCAGTCAAAAATAAGCAAGCTATTTTCCACTTAACCAGAGAGTGTAGATATAGAGTAAGAAACTAGAGAAGATAGATAGATCTACCAAAGAAAGGCAAATGGAGTAGATCAGTTGTTCTCAATCTCTGAGTCATGACGCTTTGTGGGCTGAACAGCCCTTTCATGGGTGAGCAGCCTTGAGCTGGAGAGGGATTCTGAGGAAGAAGTGTCTGGAAGCAGTGAAAAAAGCAACTTGAAATCAAATTGTGGGTCCAAGCTGGCAGCCTGGCTATGTTTTGCACGAGACAGCTTTCCAGCCTTCTTTCTGTTATGTTTTCTTTCTCTCTGATCTGATTTCTCTGAAGATCTACAGACAGCTTTCACTCTCTGTTTTGTTCTTGATATTTCACAAAGCAGTTCTCTCTTGCTCTTCAAAAAAAATGTTTAGATAGCTCACCTCTTTCAGAGATCATAAACCCAGTCATTTACTCCAGGATTCCTTTTTATTATTCTGTGAATCAGCATCTTTAATTCTTAAGTGACACACACATTTTCTTTTAGCACTGCCTGCCTCTTAAGCACAGATGATAAACTGTGTCCATAAATTACCATTTCTTCCACACCTGGGCCTAACCTTGCTCTGTCCAAGGTCAGCCATGAACTCAGGTATCTGTCTGCTTTTGTAATCCTAAACAAACAAAAAGGCTGGTTGGGTTCTACTGCTATTACCCCTCCCTAAATCTCTTTATATCCTTCCTTAGAATCTTTCTGGAAAGTTGGCTCACAGCATAACTGCCTCTGTTTCTTTAGATCAGTGAAGTTCCTTACTCAATTCATTTTCCATCCCTATATTTTGCATAGTTGAGAAATTATGTATTTTTGAACTCATGTTTTTAGAATTCTTTTCCACAGTCTTAAGGGTTGTCCTGAAGGTCCCAGGGTTAACCATTTTGCTGAGACATTAGCTACACCTTCAACTGGGCATATGCTATCTCTGATTATCATGGAGTCACTAATGTTAACAGGAAGGAAATTCCTTGAAGGAGGAATGTAAACTATGTACTTTATTATACAAAAAATCCTTATGCCTACAGCAGCCATCAACATTCATGGAGGGCCATGCCTCTTGGCTCTGTTCCACAGGCAGGAACCATATCATTCTTTCCTTATCCAAGCCCATGTCATACCCAACAATATTTATATTCTGATTCATAACAGTAGCAAAAGGAAAGTAGCAAAAAATATAATTTTATGGTTGTGGATCAACACAACATGAAGAATAAAAGATCACAAGTTTAGGAAGGTTGATAAACACTGGAATACAAAGTTATGGATGGATGGAGAGGCTGGAAGGGGTGCATCAAGTGTGCATGAGATGACAGATAGGGACTGGGGACCAAATATGTGAAAGGACAGCTAAAATTAAGGGACATTAGACAGATAGTTTGGAAACTAATACAGTAGAAGATTTCTAAAATATATACATATATGAAATATATATTACCAAATATAACTAAAGTAAATTACCAAGTAGTGGATAGACAAAGCCTCAACAAGACATCTCTAGACAACCAGTGAATCTTTCAGTACTGGGATTGTCCTCTATCTAATTCAATTGAGAGTCAAACCTTCCAACAGGTACCCCTAACAAGCCAGGGTATTGTCAAAACAATAGGCAGCTCTCCAGAATCCCAAGGCCCTTTTGTTGAAGAAAAAAACTTTAAAAGTCTTTTAAGATGGAGAAATCCAACTGGTACTACATAGAACCTTCGTCTCTTAGTGAAGCCAGATTGAATCACTGGGCTTGGAGAGGAGATTGAGCCAGGCCTGCTGAGTTGAGCTGCCAGTCACAGTCAAGAAACAACTAGAAATGGTGGGCTTATACAGCAGTAAGACACCAAGGTGATAATTACTTCACACAAATACATTTAACTTTTACAAAATTTAGTGCTTTTATGGGATTTCTGAGTGAGCATTTGAATGGGTTGCTGAGTCTTTATCTTTTTCTTGTGCCTTTTCTTGGGTTATATTTGTTCTCTTTTTTTCCCTTAAATGTGTTGTAGTTTTGGTTTTGTCTTAATATACATTATTTCATTATTGTCTGTTAGAAGCTTGTTTGTTTTCTAATCAGAGACACAAAAGGTGGATCTGACTAGGAGGATAGTGAGAAACTGTAAGGAGTAGAAGAAAAACTGAAACTGTAGTCAGGATAAATTGTGTGAGAAAAAAATCTATTTTCTATAAAAAGGAAAATAGTACATGAATGAAATAATTTTATTTTTAGCAAAGTATATTTATAAACAAAATGTATTTGTATATTTATTGAATAATATTTGCTATCACAATTAATTGTTTTAATTCTTAAGTGCTTATAAATATATATTTCAATATTTACTTTTAATCCATTTTGGAAAATCAATCTATAAAATTTGAGATTAGTGTTGCCAGCCATACAACTTCCTACAATGTTGTATTTGATTGTATTGAGCTTATTTTAAGCATCATTTAATTAGAATTGGAAATACTTCACATTCAACATTAAAGAATATGTCAAGGAAAAAATAGTTCATTGGCTTCCAATGAGTTACACTAAACTCTTTGATACTCTTCCCTGCATGTCAAAAGACTAGGTAGTAATTTAAGTTTTAAATGTATCTTGAAAATAAATGTTTTTGATGATGAGTACTAAATACAATTCAGAAAATATGCATGAATATTTTAATGAACACTCAAATAATAGGTAAGTTTTTATCAGCTTGATACAAACTAGGGTCATCATTGAGGAGGGTGTGTTCTTTGAAAACTTGTTTCCATTAGACGGGTCTGTAAGAAAGAATGTGAGACATTGTCTTGATTAATCAATAATATGAGATGCCTATTCTACTGTGTGCTGTTCCTTCACTGGGCAGGTAGACCTGCTTTTCATAAAAATCTAAGCTAAATGAGCTATGGAGAATAAGGCCATACACTGTATTTTTTTCCACTTCTTTCTTAGAGTCTCATCTTGAGTCTCAGTCCTGGTTTCCTTAGGTGACAGACTGAAACTTGTATGCTAAAATCATTTACTCCTCCAAGGTGCTCTGGTTACTGTTTTACCACAACAACATAGAACACAACCAGTTTAGCTGTATATAGGAAATTAGTCATTTTACACTGTAAATTTCCAAATACAGTGAAAAATTGTAAGGGAGGTTATATTGTACCAGAGTATTTAAAGAAAATCCTTTCTTGCATTTGTGACTTATTTAACTACAAAAGTCGCCTTCCTGTAGTTGAACACTTTTTCTTCACTTTATTAATGTGAGATTATTCTTATTTCTGTTCCTGAATGTGGTGAGCTCATAACATATTTTTCCTGTTATTCCAAGGAAATCTGAGTCCTGGTAAACGAAAACTGGGGATATAGGAGAAACCACACCTCCACAAATCTGAGAGGACAGAAGAATACATATATCCACAAAATTTAAACATACATAAGAAAACGCATTTATGGCTTCCGGTCTGAGCCCAGGCAGCAGATCCCTGGAGGCAGCTCTGCACTGAACCTCACAAAACCCGGCAGAAGTGGGGCACCCAGCAGCTCTGACCCAGGCAGTATCTCTGGTAAGGAGACAACAACACCCACCCCAAACAGGGAGTAACTGGGACCCACCGGGACCCACTGAGACCCAGGGATTTACTCCTGGCCCGGAGCACCGGCTCCTTCCGGTCTGGGTCGGAGCTCCCAGCAGATCCCAGGCGGGAGCTCTACACCAAATCCCACAGAACCCAGGGGAAGCAGGGCTCCTAGGAGCTCTAACCCAAGCAGCTTCCTACGCAAGGAGGCAGCAACACTTGCCCCAAACCGGGAGTAACTGGGACCCACCGGGACCAGGTACTCACTCCTGGCTCCAGCACTGGTTCCTTCCGGTTTGGGCCTGGGCGCTCAGCAGATCGGGCAGCAACTCTGCACCCAAATCTCACAGAACCCAGAGGAAGCGTGGCTCCCAGGAGCTCTAACTCGAGCAGCTTCTTAAGCAAGGAGGCAGCAACACCTGCCCCAAACAGGGAGTAACCAGGTCCCACAGGGATCCAGGAACTCACTCCTGGCCCAGAGCACTGATTCCTTCCGGTCCGGACCAAAGCACTGAGCAGATCCTGGGCCCTAGCTCTAATCTCAGCAGCAACACCCAACCTAAACAGTTCTGACACAACCAAGAGAACAGGAAAGACAGGTTCCAGCCAGAGACAGCACAGGTAGCACCAAGGAGAACCAGATGGCAAAAGGCAAGTGCAAAAATACAAGGGCCAGCAACCCAGAACACATGTCATCATCAGAACCTAGTTCTCCCACATTAAGTCCTGAACTCCCCATATCACCAGGAAAGCAAGAGTCAGACCTAAAATCACTTTTAATGATGATGATGGAGGACTTTAAGAAGGACATAAATAACATTCTCAAAGAATCCGAGGAGAACACAGGTAAACAGGTAAAAGCCCTTAAAGAATCACAAGAGAACACAACCAAACAGGTGAAGGATTTATACAAAACCATCCAGGACATAAAAATGGAAATAGAAACAATAAAGAAATCACAAAGGGAGACTACTCTGGAGATAGAAAACCTAAGAAAGAAATCAGGAGTCACAGACGCAAGCATTACCAACAGAATACAAGAGATAGAAGAGAGAATCTCAGGTGCAGAAGATACCATAGAAAATATTGACACAACTGTCAAGGAAAATGAAAAATGCAAAAAAACTCTTAACACAAAACATCCAGGAAATCCAGGACACAATGAGAAGACCAAACCTAAGGATAATAGGTATAGAAGAGAGTGAAGATTCACAACTTAAAGGGCCAGTAAATATCTTCAACAAAATCATAGAAGAAAACTTCCCTAACCTAAGGAACGAGATGCCCATAATCATTCAAGAAGCCTACAGAACACCAAATAGACTAGACCAGAAAAGAAATACCTCCCGTCACATAATAATCAAAACACAAAATGCACAAAACAAAGAAAGAATTTTGAAAGCAGTAAGAGAAAAAGGCCAAGTAACATATAAAGGCAGACCTATCAGAATTACACCAGACTTCTCACCAGAGACTATGAAAGCCAGAAGATCCTGGTCAGATGTCATGCAGACCCTAAGAGAACACAAATGCCAGCCCAGGCTACTATACCCAGCAAAACTCTCTATTACCATAGATGGAGAAACCAAGATATTCCATGACAAAGCCAAATTTACACAATATCTTTCCACAAACCCAGCACTACAAAGAATAATAGCAGGAAAGACCCATTACAAGGAGAGCAATCATACCCTAGAAAGAACAAGAAAGTAATCCACTTCCAACAAACCCAAAAGAAGATAGCCACACAAACAATGCCTCCCCTTTTAGCAAAAATAACAGGAAGCAACAGTCTCTTCTCCTTAATATCTCTTAATGTCAATGGACTCAATTCCCCAATAAAAAGACATAGACTAACAGACTGGATACGCAAACAGGATCCGACTTTTTGCTGCATACAGGAAACCCACCTCAGTGACAAGGACAGACACTACCTTAGAGTAAAAGGCTGGAAAACAATTTTTCAAGCAAATGGTCCTAGGAAACAAGCTGGAGTAGCCATTCTAATATCGAATAAAATTGACTTTCAACTTAAAGATATAAAAAAGGATAAGGAAGGTCATTTCATATTTGTCAAAGGAAAAGTCAACCAACATGAACTCTCAATTCTGAACATCTATGCACCAAATGCAAGAGCACCCACTTTCATAAAAGAAGCCTTACTAAAGCTCAAAGCACATATTGCACCTCACACAATAATTGTGGGAGACTTCAATACCCCACTCTCAGCACTGGACAGATCAGGGAAACGGAAACTAGACAGAAGTACAGTGAAACTAACAGAAGTTTTAAACCAAATGGACTTAACAGATATCTATAGAACATTTCACCCAAAAACAAAAGAATATACCTTTTTCTCTGCACCACATGGTACCTTCTCCAAAATAGACCATATTATTGGTCACAAGACAGGCCTCAACAGATATAAAAAAATCGAAATAATCCCATGCATCCTATCAGATCACCATGGTCTAAAGCTGGTCTTCAATAACAACAAAGACAATGGAAAAGCCCACATCACATGGAAACTGAACAATACTCTACTCGTTGATAATGGGGTCAGGGAAGAAATAAAGAAAGAAATTAAAGACTTTTTAGAATTTAATGAAAATGAAACACATCATACCAAAACCTATGGGACACACTGAAGGCAGTGCTAAGAGGAAAGCTCATAGCTCTAAGTGCATACAAAAAGAAACTGGAGAGAGAACACACTAGCAGCTTGACAACACACCTGAAAGCTCTAGAACAAAAAGAAGCAAAACCACCCAAGAGGAGTAGACGGCAGGAAATAATTAAACTCAGGGCTGAAATCAACCAAATAGAAACAAAGAGAACTATACAAAGAATCAACAAAACCAGGAGCTGGTTCTTTGAGAAAATCAACAAAATAGATAAACCCTTAGCCAGACTAATCAGAGGGCAGAGAGACAGTATCCAAATCAATAAAATCCAAACTGAAAAGGGTGACATAACAACAGAAACGAGGAAATTCAACAAATCATCAGATCCTACTACAAAAGCCTATACTCAACAAAATTGGAAAATCTGGATGAAATGGACAATTTTCTAGACAAGTATCAGTTACCAATGTTAAATCAGGATCAGATAAACCATCTTAACAGTCCCATAATGCGAAAGAAATAGAAGCAGTCATTAAAAGTCTCCCCACCAAAAAAAGTCCAGGTCCAGATGGTTTTAGTGCAGAATTCTATCAAACCTTCAAGGAAGATCTAATACCAATTCTCTTCAAACTATTCCACAAAATAGAAACGGAAGGAACACTACCTAATTCATTCTATGAAGCCACAATTACGCTTATACCTAAACCACACAAAGATCCAACAAGAAAAGAGAACTTCAGACCAATCTCCCTTATGAATATCGATGCAAAAATACTGAATAAAATTCTCTCGAACCGAATCCAAGAACACATCAAAACACTTATCCACCATGATCAAGTAGGCTTTATCCCAGGAATGCAGGGTTGGTTCAATATACGGAAATCCATCAACGTAATCCACTACATAAATAAACTCAAAGAAAAAAACCACATGATCATATCTCTTGATGCTGAGAAAGCATTTGACAAAATTCAACACCCCTTCATGATAAAAGTCTTGGAAAGATCAGGAATTCAAGGTCCATACCTAAACATAGTAAAAGCAATATACAGCAAGCCAGTTGCCAACATCAAACTAAATGGAGAGAAACTTGAAGCAATCCCATTAAAATCAGGGACTAGACAAGGCTGCCCACTCTCCCCCTACCTGTTCAATATAGTTCTGGAAGTCCTAGCCAGAGCAATTAGGCAACAGAAGGAGATCAAAGGGATACAAATTGGAAAGGAAGAAGTCAAAGTTTCACTATTTGCAGATGACATGTTAGTATACTTAAGTGACCCCAAAACTTCCACCAGAGAGCTCCTAAACCTGATAAACAACTTTAGCAAAGTGGCTGGGTATAAAATTAACTCAAACAAATCAGTAGCATTCCTGTACACAAAGGATAAACTGGCTGAGAAAGAAATTATGGAAACGACACCATTCACAATAGTCACAAATAGTATAAAATATCTTGGTGTGAATCTAACCAAACAAGTAAAAGACCTGTATGACAAGAACTTCAACACCCTGAAGAAAGAAATCGAAGGAGATCTCAGAAGATGGAAAGATCTCCCATGCTCATGGATTGGAAGGATCAATATAGTAAAAATGGCTATCTTGCCGAAAGCAATCTACAGATTTAATGCAATCCCTATCAAAATTCCCACTCAATTCTTTACAGAGATAGAAAGAGCAATCTTAAAATTCATTTGGAATAACAAAAAACCCAGGATAGGAAAACTACACTCAACAATAAAAGAACTTCTGGGGGAATCTCCATCCCTGATTTCAAGCTGTACTACAAAGCAATAGTGATAAAAACGGCATGGTATTGGAACAGAGACAGTCAGGAGGATCAATGGAATAGAATAGAAGACCCAGAAATGAACCCCCATACCTATGGTCACTTGATCTTCGACAAAGGAGCTCAAACTATCCAGTGGAAAAAAGACAGCATTTTCAACAAATGGTGCTGGTCCAACTGGAGGTCAACTTGTAGAAGAATGCAAATTGATCCATACTTATCTCCTTGTACAAAGCTCAATTCCAAGTGGATCAAGGACCTCCACATAAAACCAGCTACACTGAAACTAATAGAAGAGAAAATAGGGAAAAGCTTGATCATATGGGCACAGGGGAAAAGTTCCTGAACAGAACACCAATGGCGTATGCTCTAAGATCAAGAATTGACAAATGGGATCTCATAAAACTGCAAAGCTTCTGTAAAGCAAAGGATACGGTCAACAGGACAAAGCGGGAACCAACAGACTGGGAAAAGATCTTCACCAACCTTACATCTGATAGAGGGCTAATATCCAAGGTATACAAAGAACTGAAGAAACTAGATTCCAGACCATCAAATAACCCTATTAAAAAATGGGGTAGAGAGTTGAACAAAGAACTCTCAACTGAGGAAACTCGAATGATTGAGAAACATCTAAAGAAGTGCTCAGCATCCCTAGTCATCAGGGAAATGCAAATGAAAACAACACTGAGATTCCACCTCACACCAGTCAGATTGGCTAAGATCCAAAACACAGGTGACAGCAGATGTTGGCGAGGATGTGGAGAAAGAGGAACACTCCTCCATTGTTGGTGGGATTGCAAGCTGGTACAACCACTATGGAAAGCAGTCTGGCGATACCTCAGAAAATTGAACATGGTGTTACCTGAGGACCCAGCTATACCCCTCCTGGGTATATACCCAGAAGATATTTCAACATGCAACAGGGCCACATGCTCCACTATGTTTATAGCGGCCTTATTCATAATAGCCAGAAGCTGGAAAGAACCCAGATGTCCTTCACAGAAGAATGGATACAGAAAATGTGGTACATTTACACAATGGAGTACTACTCAGCCATTAAGAATAATGAGCTCATGAAATTCTTGACAAATGGATGGAGCTAGAAAATATCATCCTGAGTGAGATGACCCAATCACAAAGAACACACATGGTATGCACTCACTGATAAGCGGATATTGCCCCAAAACACACAATACCTAAGATGCAACGCATAAACCTCATGAAACTCAAGAAGAAGGAGGAAGACCAAAGTGAGGGTGCTTTTGTCCATTTTAGAACGAGTTCAAAAGATTCAACCAGAGCTCCCAGGATCTAAACTCCAGCCTGAGAACAGACAGGGCAAGCTGTCCTCTGAGAGGCTCTAACCAGCAGCTGACTCAGACAGATACAGACATCCAGAGCCAAACAGTGGATGGAGCTTGAGGACTCTTATAGAAGAATAGGGGAAGGATTGTGGGCCCTAAGGAGATAGGAACTGCACAGGAAGATCAACAGAGTAAACAACCTGAACCCTTGGAGCTCTCAGAGACTGAATCACCAACCATGGAGCATACTAGTCTACACAGATCTACCTCCATGGCTAAACCTAGGCCTCCCCGCACATATGTTGTAAATGTGCAGCTTGGTTTTCATGAGGTCTCAAACATCGGAGTGGGGGCTATCCCAAAACATGCAGCCTGTATATGGAGTATGGTCTTCTAAAAAAAAAAAAAAAAAAAACAGTTGTTCAGTTATTCATGGAATATTATTTTTTTATATCTCTTGTATTCAGTTTGCAACTACTTCATTGAGAATTTTTGTATGTATATTCATGAGGGATACTGGACTATAACTTATATATTTTTGTTGGTTTACACTTGATTTTACTATTTCAATATTATTTGCTTTGTGAAGGAGCTTATTGTGGTTCTGAATTTTTTTAAACATAACTCAAAAGTATTGCTTGTTTGAAGGCTCTATAAAATTCTTGTATAAGTAAAAGAAAAAAAAAAAAAGAAAACGCATTTATAACCATATACAATAAGAAACACAATAGTAATACTAATGAACACAAGAGGCTGTGTGGCTATATTTTTTATTAAGAGATTCAAAGACTTATTCTCAGGAAAGCTCAAGACTCCATTTGCTTTCCATTTGGCAAAATAACCAGGTCATATTAATGAATAAGTAAGGTAGATCTTCTATTGGCTATGGCTGGGATAGAAGAAAAGGAACAAGTGTAAGAACAGACATATATTTGTAGGTAAGAAAATGGCTTGTGTCTATGAAAATTAAAATTTCTAGAACATCACCCTCTTTCTTACTCCAATTATTTCAATTCCTCACTTAAGTGCACTGGTGAGGACTAAAGAGTAGGAGCCACCCCGTCTCAGCTGAAAGGATCTAAATAAAAAAAAAGTGTGTCAGCCAGGGAAAGCAGCAGGCAGAGGACAAGAAAATATTCTACTGAGATACATTTATGAATGTCACAGCTCAAAGGTACACATGGTTATAGGATCTGTGACTTACTAGACTTAATTAGAAGATTATAATATGCTTCTCTCCTATAATTTACCACTCTATATCATCCCTCTAGAATATTAACTGTTGTGTGAAGCCGAAGAGCTTACAAGACACAAATCATCTTTGAGCCACTTTATATTCTGTATGATGCTATACATATTTCCATTTTTATCTTAATTAAAATATAATCATATTATTTCTTCCTTATTTTCAACCCCATCCATACTGTCCTGTTTCCTCTCATTCTCATCCCACCAAGGACCTCTACCTATAATTCCCTCCCAATACAACATGCTGAGTTAATTTACTACAGTGTACATGATTTCAGGACTAATTACTTGGAATTAGATATCAAATTGGTATGTTAAATTTCTGGAGAAGATTAATTCTCCAATGTCTGAGCAGTCATTTGTTATCTATCGATTTTTATCAAGGTATGCAACTGCATGATATTTTCACCGTCTAAGAGAGCATATGTATAGACATCATCATTATTTGGTTCCTGTTTAAGCAGTCGTATCAATATAGTATTATGGTAACAATTCCCTTGTCATTTCTAGGAGACACAATCTAACAGCATACTTTCTTGTCCTCTCTTCTTACAATTTTTCTTCCATTTTCATACTATTACCTGGGTCTAAAATATAAGAATTTTGTTGTTGATGTTTCTGCTGGGGCTGAGAAGCCAAAAATCTGTTATCTTCTGCATTTGACCTGTTGTGGTTCTCTTTAGTGATTTCTATTTAATATAAAGAGTCATTTACTAGATAAGGAATGAAATGTGTGAGTATAATGTTAACTATGAGAAATCATGCTAGTCTAATAGAGTGGTAGTACAAGCTTCTACTCTAAAACAGAGAACCTCACTAGCCACAGGTACTAGAAGCATGGTTTCTAGTCATGATATCTTTCCTGTTGAGTAGGTCTCACATCTAATTAAAAAGCAGTTGTTTACCACCAAGCTACGAGTACCTCTATTGCACTTGTAGCATATGAGCCATGACTTGTCACTGTTGTTGTTTATAGGCATCAGACTTAAGTAGGACTATTGCATTGATTCCGCCATTGCAGCTTACATAGTATACTTCTGATACTATGGGAGTTAGTTCTCAGGAAGAATGCTTTCAGATCTACCCTCAAATTTCCTAGTCCTATGTCAGAAGTTATTGTTATAATGTGAGAACCTGAACTTACCTCAAGATCT
>JAJTUV010002995.1:0-86495 GCA_021653895.1 Mastomys natalensis
GGGGAATTGAGTCCATTGACATTAAGAGATATTAAGGAGAGGAGACTGTTGCTTCCTGTTTTTTTGCTAAAATGGGAGGCATTGTTTGTGTGGCTATCTTCTTTTGGGTTTCTTGGAGGTGGATTACTTTCTTGCTCTTTCTAGGGTATGATTGCTCTCCTTGTAATGGTCTTTCCTGCTATTATTCTTTGTAGTGCTGGGTTTGTGGAAAGATATTGTGTAAATTTGGCTTTGTCATGAATATCTTGTTTCTCCATCTATGGTAATAGAGAGTTTTGCTGGGTATAGTAGCCTGGGCTGGCATTTGTGTTCTCTTAGGTCTGCAGACATCTGACCAGGATCTTCTGGCTTTCATGGTCTCTGGTGAGAAGTCTGGTGTAATTCTGATAGGTCTGCCTTTATATGTTACTTGGCCTTTTTCTCTTACTGCTTTTAAAATTCTTTCTTTGTTTTGTCATTTTGTGTTTTGATTATTATGTGACGGGGGTATTTCTTTTCTGGTCTAGTCTATTTGGTGTTCTGTAGGCTCTTGGGTGATTATGGGCATCTCGTTCCTTAGGTTAGGGAAGTTTTTCTTCTATGATTTTGTTGAAGATATTTACTGGCCCTTTAAGTTGTGAATCTTCACTCTCTTCTATACCTATTATCCTTAGGTTTGGTCTTCTCATTGTGTCCTGGATTTCCTGGTTTTTGTGTTAAGAGTTTTTTGCATTTTTCGTTTTCCTTGACAGTTGTGTCAATATTTTCTATGGTATCTTCTGCACCTGAGATCTCTCTTCTATCTCTTGTATTCTGTTGGTAATGCTTGCGTCTGTGACTCCTGATTTCTTTCTTAGGTTTTCTATCTCCAGATAGTCTCCCTTTGTGATTTCTTTATTGTTTCTATTTCCATTTTTATGTCCTGGATGGTTTTGTATAAATCCTTCACCTGTTTGGTTTGTGTTCTCTTGTGGTTCTTTAAGGGCTTTTTACCTGTTTACCTGTGTTCTCCTCGGATTCTTTGAGAATGTTATTTATGTCCTTCTTAAAGTCCTCCATCATCATCATTAAAAGTGATTTTAGGTCTGACTCTTGCTTTCCTGGTGATATGGGGAGTTCAGGACTTTAATGTGGGAGAACTAGGTTCTGATGATGACATGTGTTCCGGGTTGCTGGTTGTATTCTTGCGCTTGCCTTTTGCCATCTGGTTCTCCTTGGTGCTACCTGTGCTGTCTCTGGCTGGAGCCTGTCTTTCCTGTTCTCTTGGTTGTGTCAGAAACTGTTTAGGTTGGGTGTGGCTGCTGAGATTAGAGCTAGGGCCCAGGATCTGCTCAGTGCTTCGGTCCGGTTGCTTTGGTCCGGACCGGAAGGAATCAGTGCTCTGGGCCGGGAGTGAGTTCCTGGATCACTGTGGAACCTGGTTACTCCCTGTTTGGGGCAGGTGTTGCTGCCTCCTTACTTAAGAAGCTGCTCGAGTTAGAGCTCCTGGGAGCCACGCTTCCTCTGGGTTCTGTGAGTTTTGGGTGCAGAGTTGCCACCTGAGATCTGCTGAGCGCCCAGGCCCAAACCGGAAGGAAACCAGTGCTGGGGCCAGGAGTGAGTACCCGGGTCCCGGTGGGTCCCAGTTACTCCCGGTTTGTGGCAAGTGTTGCTGCCTCCTTGCGTAGGAAGCTGCTTGGGTAGAGCTCCTAGGAGCCCTGCTTCCCCTGGGTTTCTGTGGGAATTTGGTGTAGAGCTCCCGCCTGGGATCTGCTGGGAGCTCCGACCCAGACCGGAAGGAGCCGTGCTCCGGGCCAGGAGTAAATCCCTGGGTCTCAGTGGGTCCGGTGGGTCCCAGTTACTCCCTGTTTGGGTGGGTGTTGCTGTCTCCTTACCAGAGATACTGCCTGGGTCAGAGCTGCTGGGTGCCCCACTTCTGCCGGTTTTTGGGAGGTTCAGTGCAGAGCTGCCTCCAGGGATCTGCTGCCTGGGCCCAGACCGGAAGCGGAAGTTGAATGGATATACTTTACAGTAAATTTTCAATGAAAAAATAAAGGAAATTTTATTTTTATATCTTTGGTTAATACCTTTTACAGAGTTTGATACAGGATTGTTCATTTGTTTTTAAATTCCAAGCACAAGTTGAGGTATCAACCATAATTTGAAAATATCAACCAAATATTTTTGAAAAAAAAAGCTTTTATTCTGATTATGTTTATCTCAATCTTTTATGTTTTTACTATTGTTTAGAAATAAGGAGTCATTGGTTTCTACTTGCCAATATATGTTCTTCATATATTCACAGAGAGATGAGCTAAACCTTGTCAAGAGTGAAAAAACATAATATTTTATAATTCACATAAGCTAAGGAAAAGTAAAATATTAATTTTAAATGTTATAATAATAAAAATCATAAAATTAACCACCTAATAAGAATATCTTAAAATTATGGCATAACTGATGTTGATAGTTATCTATTGAATCAAAGAATTTTTTTTGTTGCTGCTGATATTTTTTATTTAATATTTTATTTATTTACATTTCAACTGTTATCCCCTTTCCTGATTTCTCCCAAGAAACTCCTTATCCTATCCTCCCTCATCTTGCTTCTATGAAAGTATGCCCCCACCTACCCACCTACTCCCACCTCCACACCCTCGCAATCCCCTACACTGGGTCATCGAGTCTTCACTGGACCAAGGACCCTTCTCCCATTGATCCCCAACAAGGCCATCCTCTGCTACATAAACGGCTAGAGCCATGGATCGTTCCATGTGTGCTCCTTGGTTGGTGATTTAGATCCTGGGAGCTCTGGTTGGCTGAGATTATTATTCTTCCTATGGGATTGCAAACTCCTTCGATACCTTCAGTCCTTCCTCTAACTCCTCCATTGGGGACACAGTGATCAGTTCAATGGATGGCTGAGATCATCTGCCTCTGTATATGTCCGACTCTGGCAGAGCCTCTCAGGAGACAGCTACATTAGACTCCTGTCAACATTCACTTCTTGGCATCCACAAATGTGTCTATGTTTGGTAACTGTATATGGGATGGATCCCCAGATGAGGCAGTCTCTGAATGGCCTTTCCTTCAGTCTCTGCTCCACACTTTGTCTCTGTATTTGCTCCTGTGAGTATTTTGTTACCCCTTCTAAGAAAGACCGAAGCAACCACACTTTGGTCTTCCTTCTTCTTGAGCTTCATGTGGTCTGTGAATTGTATCTTGGGTATTCCGAGCTTTTGGGCTAATATCTAATTGTCAGTGAGTGCATACCATGCATGTTCTTTCGTGATTGGGTTATCTCACTCAGGATGATATTTTCTGTTCATTGCAGCCTAATTTATAATAGCCAGAAGCTAAAAAGAACCCAGATGTCCTTCAACAGAAGAATGAATACAGAAAATGTATTACATTTATTCAATGGAATACTACTCAGCTATTAAAAACAATGAATTCATGAAACTCTTAGGCAAATGGGTGGAACTAGAATCAAAGTAATTTTAATGCACATTTAACCATATGCTCCTTAATAATAAATTTTAATCACAAGACATACCAGTATGTTGAGATGATAGTATACCTTTTTGTGCTGAAATTTCAGATGATATCAAACCATTTTATATCGAGTTGTTATAATACAAAATGATTTATTTCATTATAGAGATTTTAATAGTATAGAAATGCAGAGAAGGAATGTTTTCTCAGTACATTCTAGAATTTCAGAGGATAAAATTGACTTCTTTCTTCTTCAGCCATGACTGATATTTTAAATGCTGACACACTCACTGTTCTCGATTGATTGTCAAATTCTATACATGGTAGCATCACTACCTAAATATTTCAATAACATGTAAGAATGTCTGAATCAAGGACCCCTGAGACTCCAATGTGAAAAACCTTGTGAAGCTCACTACTTCAAGGAAACTTATGTTCTTTCAACATTTATGCCATTATAAAGAATTAAAAGTCATGGTGTTGGAATATACTTAAGTTGCTAAGGGTTCTAACAGAGTCAGGTATTAGAATATATTTTGACTTGCTAAAGGTTTTAGTAAAGTCAAGGGAAGAAAATTTATAATTTAATATGATCAACAAAGAGTAGCTCCTGTGTAATGGTTAGTTTTGTCTATCAACTTGACTATCAATCTAAGAAAAGAGTGCTCAGGTTGTGTTAAGGACATATCTGTTGCAGATTGTCTTGATATTTTTAATCACGTAGAAAGATTCAGTCCATTGTGGGTAGCACCATTCCCTAAACCAGGCCCTGAACTGTTGAAGAGGAAGAAAACTTGTTGGGTCAGAATGTAGAAAACATGAGCATATTAATTTCTCTTTACTCTGGGAATGTGAATGTGACGTGACCAGTTCCTTGGGTTTCTGTGTTAACTTTTTGTTTTTTTTTTTTCCTCAAAGATGGACTATAACCTGAAATCCTAAGCCAAATGAAATTTCTCTTCAAACTTGCTTTCTATCAAGTATGAAGCAGTGTTAAAAAGAGAGAGTAACTGCTAATATGTGAGCTACACAGCCTCAGATTCCAAAACATTGAATTATTGCATCTGAATCACTTTCACTAAGAGACAAGATGAGTAACTTTACTTTTTTTGTTTTTGTAATTGAAGTTATATAAATTTAAATTAGGCCATGCTAAAGCCTGTTTATCCAGTAATTATGAATGTTAAGACTGATTTGAATTTTCCTTGATTTTCTGTGAAATATATGGGACAGTAGCAGTGAGTTTTTGTATGCACTGCAAAAAGGAAGGCTTCTCTAATTATATTTGTTCCCTGCTCTCCAAGAACTCCTGTACCATGGAGGATAGATAACACATAAGAATAATCTATAAAAGGCATTGAAATGTAAAACCAAGTATTCTATAAGTAGCCCCCAAACCTTAATTGAATATAAAGTTGAAAAATAAACAGTTGTCTGAAAATAGGAACTAGTGAACTATAACTGCTTTCAAATGTATATAAATATTTATATGTGTAATAATTCATTCCAAAGTACATGTTAGAAAACAATACAATAAACACATAAAATTAATAATCACAGCCCAATAGAACAAAACATGATTAACTTCTTGGAAATACTCCCAAAAGCAATTTTCTCTTACTGTTGACAATCAGTTGTACAATCAACTTGGGTCTATACAATGATCTTTTAAATACTACACACAAGTATTTATATATATATATATATATATTAATATATTACACTTTGCTTATGTAAATAAAGAACAATAAGCAGGATTTTGGAGGTCAAAGTTAAAATGAATCATTTTCTTCAACAGTTGAAGAAATTTCTAAAGTAGATGCCCTAGTTTATATTAGAAGCACTCTCTGGAAAATTTATTTGGTCCACTTCTTTCCCAACACTTTTTTGTAGATGTGAGTTTTATCCTTTCTGTATAAAGAAGTATTCTTAGCCTTATAACTGATGGTGCTGACAGGTTTTTATATACTAGAACCATTGTGTATATCATGTAACATAAAATATCTCTTTAAATCACTCTGGTTTAAGAAGGTATATTTTTAAAAATTAAAAAATTTAACATCCTGTTACATCAGTTTATATGACATCATCCCTAGAGAATTATATATTTATTTTCTTTTTATATTTAGTGTTGGGTTTAGTGTGTAGGATGCACTAGCCTAGATATTGTAATTCTCCTATCTCAACCTTCTAAGTGCTGAGATTACAGGATTTTACTGTTTCATGTCTATTATGTTTTTTTCTTCTTTCTCAAGTATATCTTACACATGTCAAATACTCCATCTTTTCTTTTCAGGACTGGGGATTGAGCATAGAGCCTTGTGCATGCTAGGTAAACACTCTACCATTAAGCTGTATCCCTCTACAACCAACCTAAGTTTTCTTTATTTTTTTTTGTTACTTATGCAGTTAGTTAATCTTCTAGAGGTAGAGTCTGGCTAAAACACTCCGGTTGATATTAAACTTTCTCAGTAGACTTTAACTTGCAATTATTGAACTTCATTGCCTTTTGTATCTGCCTTACTATTTCCTTTTAATGGTAAACTTTTTGTCTTTATTTCCACATGGATATTTTCTCTTGATTTTTCCTTTTTTGACTCATTCTCTTACAGACTTATCTGTTGGTGAATATGGTTATTGGTTTGTAATGTAATTTCTATGTTTTTCAGGTTGTGAATCTCTTCATTGCTGCTTTACACAATTTCTAGTTCTTGTAGTACTGTATGAGATGCCCAAGTAGAATCATTTTATTTGGCTTTAACTTTTTGTCAGTGTATATCAGCATTATTACCTGTGCAAAATCCTTGGGTAACATTCTATTATATTTGGAAAAATGTCAATATTATTATCTTGGTCCAGAAGGACATATATGATCCAGGTCTCCCTCCATTCTTCACTTCAGCCACCATGATTCTGCCAGGTATTTTAGTTTATATTTGCTATGATTTTCTTATGTGAGAAAAATCTCTCTTTTTTTTTAGATTTTTTCATCATTTATACATTAGCCTATTAATGACTTCTATCTGATCACTCAAAATATATGCTCTTCTTCCCTCCTAATTCACTTCTCATCTGAACATTAAAATTTTACTTGGATGAGATACATATCTAATGTTTTTTGAGTATAATTATTAAATGAATGAAAACATCATTTTTTTCTGTTTATAGTCTCACAAATGAAAACGGTAAATGTCTCTAGTTTTCCATTTATCTAGGAGAGTGTTAAGTATATTAGAGTTTTGTACAATACATTTGATAAGTGAAGTTGGATTATAATAATGCCCATGACAATTCAGAGTGTAAGTTTATAACATAGATATACATATCAGTTTATATTGATATTATTTATATTATAATTCATTGACATGATAACACTTAGCACTAATGTTATCAAGTACCTACCACTATGACATATTAGCTGAACAAATTTGAAATTTCCACCAAATATTTATGGTACCTTTGAATAGCTATAGTTACAGAAAAAAACCAGAAGTTTGTCCATGACTAATATATAGTCAGAGAGGATATATTTGATTTGGATAAATTATTTAAATTTATTATTATTATAAAATGATAGTAAATTAAAATTGGATGAATAATTAGTATTTGGAATTTACCATGAAGAAGAGGCTAGATCAGCAGTTCTGACTCCTGCTATCCCCATAGTTTCTAGGAAATTACAAAAAGAAACTAGGGTCATGCCAACAACAAGTGGCTTGAGAAACTACTGGTTTTCAGTTAGTGTCTATTATAAAAAGTATCAAACCCTGAAGTTAATTATAACATAAACTCCATTTCTATGTGATATCTATAACAGTCCAATTTATAAGAGCATAGAATTCATTACTAGTATCTAGGAACTTGGAGGTATCCAATAAAAAGCTATTTTTTTAGTTACTCTAGGCTTCTGTTGTGCTAGATCAGAGAGTTCTGAAGCCAAGCTGTACACCATAGCGTTCTCTTATCTCTCTGTCCTTTTCCCCTCGTCCTCTTTTCTAGATGAAAAATGTCTGAAATGCTTTGTTCCACATTTTACATGGTATACTCGCACCTATGAAATAATGAACTTAGCTAAACTGTGCATATCAGAACAATAAGAAAAGTAACTAACAGGTTAAGGTAGCATGGATTCCCTTTAAAAATAGGTCAGGTTTCCTAGCGTGATATGTGAATCTGTGAGTCTTAGTAAGAAGGAGAAATAAAATAGACATCTTGGATGGACAGGAGTGGGGATAGGGATGGGGACAGGAGGCATCTGGTTTGGGGGTGGAGGCTGAGAGTATGGGGAGAGAAAACTGGAATAAGGAGGGCACTTCTTGGGCTAGCTAGAAACTAAGGCTATGGAAACTCCCAGAATTCTATGAGGATGACACTAGCTAAGACTCTTAGCAGTGTGGATATGGAACCTGAAATGGCCATTCACTGTAGCCAGACAAGACTTCCGATGGAAACGATTGGGACACCAACCAGCCACAAAACGTTTTATCTACAATTTGCCTTGCCTATACTATATGCTGTGGTAAAGATGGAACAGAAATTGAGGGAATGGGCGACCAGTGACTGGCCGAGCTTTAGACCCACACCATGAAATGGAGCCCAGCCTTGACACCAATTAATTATATTTTGCTATACTTGAAGACAGGAGTCTAGCCTAATCATCATCAGAGAGGCTTCATCCAACAATTGATGAAAAACAGTTGCAGAGATCCACTGCCCAACATTAAGTCATTTTGGGGAATCCTAAGGAAAAGGGAGAGAAAAGCTTGTAGAAACTTGAGGGGATACCACAAAAAAATCTTCAGAGTAAATAATTTACCCAATAGGAGCACACCAAGACTGAACCACCAACCATGGAGCATGCATGAAACTAACCTAGGACCTCTGCACATATGTAACAGTTATGCAGGTTGGTCTTCAAGTGGGATTCCTAACAGCAGGAGATGGGTTATCTCCAACTCTGTTGCCTGTTTGTGGGACCCTTTCATCCTAATGCTGTGCCTCTTCTAGCCTCTAGGAGAAGATATGCCTCATCTTACTGCAATCTTGATATGCCAAGGGCTATTCATGGGAGGCCTCCCCTTTTTTTGAAAAGAAATGGATGGTAGTGGATTCAGGAGAAGACTGGGGAGAGAAGAGGGAGAACAAGCTTCATGAGTCTGTAACGTAAATAAATAAATTAATTTTAGAAAAACAGGTAACGTCTATGAGATGTGTGCAGGAAATAAGGAAACATATCAAGGATTTTCAATGATTGTTCTTGTTCAACAAATACAGAATAAGTTTTTGCTTAATGAAATACACAGATGGTGTAAGAAAAGTCTGAGATCCTGGCTTATGGCTATAATTAAACAAGCAGAGAATTGTGTACTCGTCTATTGCCAAGATCGAACAGATTTTTCTTTTTTCAAATCTCCTCTGCTGGAATTTTATTTTTTGTTGTAAGAAATAGTGCAAAGGCAGGGCAATAGTTCTGTTGGGAAAGTATGTGCTGCAGAAGTGTGGGGATCTGAATTTGATAATTTGATCCCAAGTAAAAGAAGACAGTGTGATGGTAAACCCTCATAACCCATTGCTGGAAAGCAGAAATAGGATAAATGGTTCACTGGCCACTGAGAAGAGTCTTCCGAATTTCTTTCTCAGCCTATCATCTGTATAAAGGACGGATACTAATTTATTTGAGTTCATTTTATATCAAGCTACTTTGCAGAAGTTATTTATCAGCTGTAGGAGTTCTCTGGTGGAATTTTGGGGATCCTTTATATATACTATCATATCATCTACAAATAGTGATACTTTGACTTCTTCCTTTCCAATTTGTGTTCCCCTAATCACCTTTTGTCTTCTAATTGTTCTAGCAAGAACTTGGAGTACTATATTCAATAGATAGGGAGACAGTGGACAACCATGTTTGTCACACAAATTTTAGTTGGATTGCTTCTAGTTTCTTTCCATTTAAATTGAAGTTGTCTGTTTGCTATATATTACTTTCATTATGTTTAGTTATGCTATGAATTCCTGATATTTCCAGGTCTTGTAACATGAGAGAATGTTGTATTTTGTTGAAGGCTTTTCCAGCATCTAATGAGATGATCATGTGGCTTTTTCTCTTGAGTTTGTTTATATAATGTATTATGTTGACTGATTTTTGCATATTGAACCATCCCTGCATCCCTGGCATGAAGCCTACTTGATTGTGGTTAATGATGGTTTTGATGTGTTCTTGGATTTAGCTTGTGAGAATTTTATTTTTTATTAATTTATTTTTTTAAATTTATTTTTGCCTTAATATTCATAAGCAAGATTGGTCTGAAGTTCTCTTACTTTGTTGGGTCTTTGCATGGTTTAGCTATCAGAGTAACTGTGGCTTCATAGACTGAATTATGTAGTGTTCATTCTCATTCTGTTTCATGGAATAGTTTGTGGTGTATTGGTATTATCGCTTTGAAAGTCTGGTAAATTCTGCACTAAAACCATTTGGACCTGTGCTCTCTCTTTCTGGTTTTTGACGACTCTTACTATATCCTTAGAGGTTATGGAACTGATTAAATGGTTTACCTGGTTAAGATTCAACTTTGGTAAGTGGAATCTTCTAGAAAATAATCCACTTCATCTGGGATTTCCAGTTTTGTAGAGTATAGACTTTTGTAGTAGGTTCTAATTTTTTTAATTTCCTTTGTTTCCGTTGTTATGTCTCCCTTTTAATGTCTGATTTTGTTTGTTTGGATACTGTCTCTGGGCCCTTTAATTAGTTTGGCTAAAGTTTTATCTATCATGTTGATTTTTCAAAGAACTAGCTCTTGGTTTTGTTCATTCTTTGTTTCTAACTGGTTGATTTCAGCCCTGAATTTGACTATTTCCTGTAGTCTACTCCACTTGGGTGTGTTTACTCCTTTCTGTTCTAAAGGTTTCAGGTGTGCTGTTCAGTTGCTTGTATGGGATCTCTCTAATTTCTTTATAAGGGCACTTAGTGCTATGAAATTTCCTTTTAATACTGCTTTTATTGTGTCCCATAAGCTGGATATGATGTGTCTTCATTTTCACTGAATTATATAAGTCTTTGATTTCTTTCTTTTTTCTTCCTGACCAAGTTATCACTGATAAGAAGTTATTCAGTTTCTGTGAATGGGCTTTCTGTTGTTTTGTTGTTATTAAAGTCTAGCTTTAGTCTTCTGTGATTTGATAGACTACATGGGATTATTTCAATCTGATAGAATTCATAGGGTTATATCAGTCTTCTTGCTTGTTTTATGTCTTATTATATGGTTAATTTTGGAGAATGTTCCATTAGGTGCTGAGTAAAAGGTATATTCTCTTGTTTTGGGGTGAAACATTCTGTAGATATCTGTTAAATCTATTTGTTTCATAACTTCTCTTAGTGTCGCTGTGCCTTTTTAGTTTCTATTTCAATGACCTATCCATTGGTGTGAGGTTCAATGTGTGTTTTGAGCTTTAGTAAAGTTTCTTTTACAAATATGGGTACTCTTGTATTTGGGGCATAGATGATCAGGACTGAGACTTTCCTCTTAGTGGATTTTTCCTTTGATGAATATGAAGTGTCCTTCCCCATAATGTTTGATAACTTTTAGTTGACAGTCTATTTTATATTAGCATGGCAACTTCAACTTTTTCTTGGGACGTTTGCTTGGGAAACTTTTTTTTCCAGCCTTTAATCTGAGGTGGTAGGTGTCTTTGTCACTTTAATATGTTTCCTGTACATAGCAAAATTATGGGTCCTGTTTATGTATTCAGTTTGTAATCATATATCTTTTTATTGGGGAAATGAGTCCATTGATGTTGAGAGACATTAAAGAAAGATTATTGTTAGTTCCTGTTACTTTTGTTGCTGGAGTGGTATTATGTGTATGATTCTCTTCCTTTGATTTTGTTGTGAAATGTTTAACTTCTCATGCTTTTTTAGGTGTAGTTAACCTCCTTATGTTAGAAATTTCCTTTCAGTATCCTCTATTGGGCTGGATTAGTAGAAAGCCATTGTTTAAATTTGGTTTTGTGACTTACAATATTGAATAATGTGACATTAAATACTTCATTATTCTAATTTAGTGGTTCTCAAATTTCTTAATATTGTGGCTTGTTAAATAGTTCCTCATGTTTTGGTGAACCCTAACCATAAAATAATTTTGTTACAACTTCATAACTATAATTTTTCTAGTTTTGAAAATTGTAATGTTAATATCTAATATGTACAATAACTGATATGTGATCCCTAAATGAGTCAAAACCCACAGTTTTAAGATACCAGTTCTAATTGCTTATCATCCCTAAGTGAATGTTTGAATATTCAATCGACTGAATATATCGATTTTTGTAAATTAAAATAAATGTCCTATAAGACACTCAACATGACCGTTCCTGTGAACCTGCCTGACCTTAGGTGAATGGATGCTGAAGTGGGCACAGTGTGCGACAGATGCAGGTAAACAGACTGATGATTAACTCTCTATGCTGGATGCTAGAAGCTGATGGCTTCTGAAGAAATAAATACATTCATGCTTATTTTGTGGCTAAAACCTGCTAGCTTCTTTTCTCTTTAACTCTCTATGCTTTATTAAATGCTGTTTCTTCATTTTATAACTCTATTATTGTTCTGTGTTTCATTAAGCACTGAGGAAACTTAACTATTTCTCTTATATTACTTTATAATTCTCTGATTCTTTGTGCATCATAAGTACTGAAAAAATTAGATCTTGTTTACTTTATAATTTTCACTTTATAATCCTGTGTGCATGATAAGTGCTGAAACTCTTATTTACATTATAAACTTACTCTATAATTCTCTGGCAATTAGCATATGCTGTATAGCAGCAGGGAACTCAGTAGATGATTTATTGCTAAGGGACCTTTTGTCTATTGCCTGGGAGCCTTGCTTCTCACTGGCCAGGCAAAAGGGAGGCTTGAAGCAATTAACTTTTCTTGAAAGAGGAAAGAGAATAATACTGGCAAAATGAAGCACTTCTGCACAAGCAAATGTGACATAGAAACTCACATACATTCATACACACATTCACTATTTTGTTGGGCCCAACAATCTGTCTCATCAACTTACAAACTTACACACACTCCTATACTTATATATGCACATATATATTTGGTAGATGGGACAAAAGTTCAGGAGCCAGTGTAGAAAAAAAATAACTCATTCTGGATAAAAGAAAAATAAGCTTCAACCTTTATGTCATAGAAAAAGAAAAAGTTCTACCTTCTATTGCTAAATGAACAAAACCCAAGTCTCTTAGAAAAAGCCCTATACTTTTGAGAAGCCTGCCTCCCTTTTATTCTGCTATGCTCTGCTGCTTCTTTTGTTTCTATTTCACTTTTACTCTGTTTCTCTTTAATTCTCCTTATACTTACTTAATGTCACCCTTCCTGTATTTGTACATTTTTAGGAGAATAGATCACATGGTATTCTGAATATCTTTTTTTTAGAAAGGTCACAAAAAGTTCAAAGATAAATTCAAATCATAAATTAAATAAGAAGTAAAAACAGAAATGTTTACATGTGTTTTCCCCTTAAGATTAGTTATTTAACTAACATTCATTATCTGTCACTAGCTCACAGGTTCATTTAAAGTTAAAAACTATAATTTCTAGTTAGCATGTTTCTGTCAAGAGGCATATCATCTGCCCAATATCTTATTAGTACTAAAGTTTTGTAAAGTCAGTATTTTTACCTTCTGTCCTTGCACCTGCAATAAACTCTTCATTCCCAGTTTATGAACTTAAGCTATCAGATGATAATTTGATATCCTAGTGGAATGTTTTTCTTAATAGTAAATCTCTCTGTTTTCTATCTTGGTATAATAAGCCTGTGATATATGAAGATTTGCAGGGCCTTAATAGTATCCCTTTTTATAAAGGGGTCAATAATTATTAGTATAAACTTAGGAATTCTATGGAATTGTTATTAGGAATTTTAAAATCATCTATTTCTCTACATAGCATCACTAAAAACAGTACACCTTCATTGATTTGTAGAAAATTTGCCAAATAGGGTAAGCTAATGCCAAGGGATTATTATATTATTCTAATAATTACAAAAAGGTATCATATCAAGAGTTAATTCTGAGTTGAACTCTCTAATTTCAATTTAGAGTTATCTATCACAGACCAAGCAATATAATATGTCATTTCCAAAGTACCACTTGTATGCCTTTAGTCTTTCCTAGATGGTTCTGGACAGACTGTAAACTCATCTTGTAAATTCTATAGTTAGTTCAAAATTATTCAGACATCTTTAATACAAGTACTTGACAAAATGAGTACAAAATGACTCCAAACTCAGTTGAGGTTTTGAGGATGTGGATAAAATGAAACTGCTTAAAACCTGGATGACAAACAAGCTTGTTTTTATAAAATCAGAGAAATCAGAACAAAAAAGAATCTAAATCCTAAAATTTAAAACAGAATATCTAACTTACTCATACATAAAGTGAATATTTGGTAGTTTAATCTATGTGGGTAATATAATTGCAAAATGGATTTCTTGGTTTTATTTATTAGATTAGCAGTTAACAGATACTGAAAAGTATTTTAAAGGCTTCTATGTAGAAAAGAGTCACTAGTCTTACTTAGTCTCGAAAACTTTGAAGTAAAATTACTTTAATTAACATATAATGGTACATGTTCCCTAATACCTGTGTATGAAATGTAATTAATAAATCTGAGTGATTGGCATTTTGATGTGTATTCCCTTCTTTGTGCTTGCTCTGTGAGGTGGGAGAAGAGTCTTTAGACAGGGCTATGTAGCTCTCAGGCTAGCCTTTATCCTAATATTCAATGTAGCAAGTGTTGGGATCACAGTTTGTTCACTACCCAGCTTTCATCATTTCTTCTTTGTAGCCTTCAAATGCCCAACCTTCTGTATCCTTCCAGTTTTCGCTTTAATTTTAAACTTTCACATTCACGCATTATGAGATAGATGGTAAAGGCTTATCTAAATGATATCATATCAGAATATTTACTCTTCCTGGGTTAATTTTATCATTGATTTAATTTTTTTCTAAGAATCATTTCTTGATTTATTAATTCCATTAGAAATTAAAAATTAAATTTATTTTAAAAAACTATATATTTAAAATGTAATATTTAAAATTTGATGTATGAAATGCAAATTACTTTTCTAGCATTGTTACCTATTTTTATTTTTCAGTATTTTAAGAATTTATTCTTTAAACTTTTTTTTTACAGTCAAGACTTAATCTCTCTCCCAGTCTATCTTCTGACTGTTCCATATCCCATACCTTCTCCTCTGTCTCCAAGGAATACCTCACCAACACCCTAAAAGACCTCCCACACCCTGGGGCCCCAAGTCTCTTCAGAGTTAGGAGCATCTTCTCTGAGTTCCCTGAATCCAGACCCAGAATCATCTGCTGTGTATGTGTTGGGGTTTATATCAACTGGTTTATGTGCCTGGTTGGTGGCTCAGTGTCTGAGAGATCCCAGGGGTCTAGATTTGTTGGACTGCTGGTCTTCCTATAGGGTACCCTATTCCTCAGCTTCTTCCAGCTTTTCCCTAATTCAAACACAGGGTTCACCAGCATCTGTCCATTGGTGGGGTCTAAATATCTGCATCTGATCTTTCAGCAGCTTGATGGGCCTTCCAGAGGGCAGTCATGATAGGCCTCTGTTTGTAAGCACACCACAGCATCAGTAATAGTGTCAGGCCTTGGGACTTCCCCCTGAGCTGGATCCCAATTTAATCCTGTCACTGGACCTCCTTTTCCTCAGGCTCTTCTCCATTTTGGTTTCTGCAGTTCTTTCAGAAAGGAACAATTCTGGGTCAGAGTTTTTGACTATGGTATGGCAACCCCATCCCTCCACTTGATGCTCTTTCTACTGGAGGTAGACTCTACCAGTTCCCTCTCACCACTGTAGAAGATTTCATCTAAAGTCCCTCCCTTTGAGTCCTGAGAGTCTCTCTCACCTCTCTTGTCTCTGGTATATTCTAGAATCTCTGAATTTTAATGTTGCTCATGGTTTATCTGTTTCAATAATCAATACATAGCTTTCCATGTAGTCATTATCTTTTACATAGAAGTATACTAATTACAAGTGTTTTAGTTTCTCCAGTTTATGGACATTTCCTTGATTCTATCAGTCTTATTAATTTAAATCCCATGAAAAAGAATTAACTATTAGAATAAAAATAACATATTTAATATAGACTTACTCAACTCTGTTCTTTTGTATGTCTAAGGCCTTTTGAATTGATCAATGAGCAGATCAGGTTGCACAACTGTCTGAGACAGAATGTGACAGAAAGTTTATCCTATGGAATGCTATATGTAACCTTTATATGACATGCCTATGCAGTCAAATAAAAGCATGTTTTGGGGTCAGTGTTGAATTCATGTACTAGTTCCATTCATAACTTATGGAAGGCATGTAAACATACTCCTTATCCTTGGAATACTTTCAAAGCTTTCAGTTTGCTAATAGAAAACCTTTTCTTTTCAGTATTCATTACATCATTGATTCCAAATCATTAATGTAAACCCCTCAACCCCTCACAAATTCTAGTCCCATAACAGAAAATAAATTCAGAAGCTCTGGATGTCAAACATGGGCTTTTGTGTTTTACAAAATATGGCCTGTATGATTCTACTATGAACCTAGTATTTAAAGTGAAAAGATATGATGCAGCTTTTATGAATATTGGTCAATGAAGAATGAACACATTGCTCATGTTTTAAACACAAACGCTCTTATATAATTTTTTTCTATTTGATTTTTTCTTGTATTTGATTTTTTTCAAAGCTGAGTGACAGCACTAAATTCTTGAAGAATTGATTGTTGCTACAGAGCAGGACTATATGATTTAGTTAAAAATAAATTAGGATTTGAAGCATAAATATATACCTGTGAATGTATGTTAATTTTAAAGATGATAATAATTATATAATTTAGAATTAGAGGCAAAAATCTTTAAAAGGTCAAAAATGTATTTCTATTTTTCAAGAATTGTAATAATCACTTATACTTTAGTCAGAAATCTGAACAAATTCAGTAAACATATACAAATAAAGCAAACAAAGTTCTGTGAAACATGTTTGATGTACTGTCAACATAGGGCTGGGAAATTTTGAAAATTTTGGAAAAATTGAAAGTATTTTCTTTATAAGTTAAGTATAAAACTAATATATCAATATTCTGTACTTTCACTCAACATAGTGCTCAAAAATTTCAACAATAAAGAAAGAGAAATAAGCAGGATAGACACCAAAAGGAAAGAAGTTAGATTATCTTTTCTCTGAAACTGACTATATAATTTAAAAGTCACTGAAGGCTCCACTAGATTACACAACCTTAAAAATAAGTTTCACAAAATTGCAGCATAAAATCAACTTACAATAATCAGTGGCTTTATGATATACCAATAATAAAGTATCTATGAAATAAATTAGTCTTATTTAGGTATAAATCTAGGTATTAACCTGAATGAGGAGGTATAGTACTTCTACAGTGAAAACTATAAAATACTGAAAAAAGAAATTGAGAATAACACTGCCAAATGGAAAAACATCTCCTGTTCATTAATCAAAAGACTTAATATTGCTTACCTGACATATAATCCAAAAGCAATATATTGTCTCACTTCAAGTAAAATTTCTATGACTGTCAGCAGAGAATAAGAAAGACAATGATAAAGCTTATGTAGAAGTATAACAGGGCTTGAGACTCCAGGACAGTACTGTACATAACAAATAATGCTGGAATTACCATAGAACCTGATTTCAAATCATACCACTGAGTTGCAACATCAAAATGAGCATTGGACTGATGTACCAGACATTAATTGAATATAGAACCCAGAAATAAATATAATCAGCTACATCCATAGCATTCTCTACAAAACTGACAAAAGCATGCTCAAGAACAAAAGACAGCCTCTTTCACCAAATGATCTGGGAAACATGGATGTGCAATACAGAAAATTAAATAAGAGCAGTATCTCCTACCCTGTATAGAAATCATTTCAGAATGGACCAAAGGCTTGATACTTTGAATATATTAGAGAAAATATGAGAGTAAAACATGAGAAAAAACTTCAAATAGTAAACACCAAATTTGAGGATAGTATTCCAGTAGCTTAGGACATCGAGCCACTGACAAATGGGTTTGTGAAAATTTGAGAAGTTGAACAGCAAGACATAAAATCAGCAGAGGAAAGAACGGGGGAATTGATGCCAGCTCTTTACCTGACCAATGTGTATGAAGAATTAAAACAAACATCAAGAAAATAAGTCATTATATCAGTAAGTGTTCAAGTGCATCCAAAAGACAATTCTCAGAAAGACAATTGGATATGACTGCCAATTAATCCAGTTTTTATGGTAGTCAGAGTGAAAAGATTAAAAGCATAAATTCCATATAATGCAGCTATACTCTCATTTGAGTACTTGCCCTCAAAGATCACAGTCAGTTAACCACTGACTCTAGACTTCCTGCTTCTGTTGATTTTGACATAGCTAAGTTGTGGCATCAGCCTAAGGTTATCGTTAGTGGGTAAATGAATAAAGAAAAATGATATTTCATTTGTCATAAAAAGGAACAAATTGTACCATCTCCGTCCCTACTTTAACCTTCCTCCCCATTATTCATCTTTCCTCCTTTGTGTTACCTGTGTCTTTTTCCCCCTTACCATGCTTTTTTTATCTTCCATAAATGGGTCCTTTCTAGTTTCCTGGGGTCTACAGGTACTCCAAATTAAATATACCAATCTAAGTTCTCAGCACAGCTCAGAGGAGTTATGGTTGTTGTCTATACAAGTTTTATGCAGGACCAAGCCAAACAACATTCTAGCATTGAATGGGGAGAGGGTCTTACTAGTCCTCAACAGTAACTGAGGAGCTATTGACAGTTTATAACTTCTGTAGGACAGAGAAGTAATCAGTTTTATTTAAAGATATGGCTATTAAAAAGCAATTTTGCTCTAATGGTTGCCCCCTGCCCCAACAAACAGAAGTATATGGATAGCACCTACTGGAATCAATGGATGATAGAATTTTTTTTAAAGACAAGTTTGGAAAGGAATTAAGGTGGGCATGTATCTGGCATGATTAATAGAAAGAATTGGAGGTGAATAGAATAAAAATACATTGTGTAAAATTCTTAAGAATTACTAAAAAAACAAAATCATATTGCATGTAAAACAAAATGATCCAGGACCAAAAGGACAAATATTACATGTGTGGTGGTTTGACTGAGAATATGCTACCCCATAGACTCATATATTTGAATGTTTGATTCCCAGTTGGTGAAATATTTAGGTGAGATCAGGAAGTGTGGCCTTTATGGAGGAGATGGTTCACTCTGTGTGGGCTTTGAGTGAGACCCAGTGTGGCTCTCTGCCTCCTGCTTGAGGATCAGATGTAAAATGTCAGCTCCAACATCATACCTGCCTAACTGATGCCATTCTACCTAGAAGCATGGTCATGAATTCATCCTTTGAAAGTATAGTTAAGTCCCCAATTAAATGTTTCCTTTCATAAATTACCTTGTTTGTAGTGTCTCTTCACAATAATAGAATGGTAACTAGACACTTTTTCCCCACCATGGGTGGCATTTAATAGTTATAGAAGAATAGCATGAAGACAGAAGGGGGAAGGGGAACTATTCAGAAAGAGGAAGGGATTCAGTTTACTGAAGAAAAAAATAAGGAATGAATATGACCAGGTATCTTACATGCATGTCTGAAATGTTATTTAGAATGTGATTATTTTCTATAATTAATATAAAACAATAAAAGTTCTTTACAAAGAAATGTAGAGTAAGTTACAGGATGATGATCACTTGGAGAGAGGTTAAAAATGTCTTCTGTCTTGACAGATGAAGAATACTGAAAGAAATAATGACAAAGGATCTGAGTAATACAGCTGAGTTGAATTTATAAATATACATTAGTCATATACATGTGCCAGAAGTATTTTTAGAAAGAAATATAAATTATGTACTAAGTTGAGAATCTAAGCCCAAAGCATGACAGATTCAGAATGAGAAATTAAGGACTATAATGGAAAGAATCAGGGAGTCGACAAAAGTTGGAAGGCACAGAAAATGCTTGCTTTACTGGATAGTGGTTCTTAGTTATTATTTAATTCCTTTAAAATTGATCTCTTTATAAAATATTTGGTCTATTACACAAAATTATATGTTACCGATTTTTAAAAATAGTAAGTAAGCAAAAAAGTACCATATAAACAATGCTGGATCAATTATTTTTTAGATTTAATACAAGTGAATCCCAAAGCTCCTTTCTTGACTCCCATGCTAAAGACCACCAGACAAGTGGATGGGTGTAATAATCCTAGGCTACTTAACGATCAAAGTAGAGTCCAAGGTCTTCTTCAGGATCCAAGTATGTTTCAAATGGGAAGCTAGGGAAGGTGCTCAATGGACTTAGGAAGTGAAGTTTCATATAGTCATCTATGTACAGAGAAAGGACACTTTCTGGCCGAAGTCAGTGATTATGGTCACATATGCATTGTCAACTTTGTAAAAAATGGACTGTTTTTGTAACGGTACTATATTTCTATGATTTTTGTTGATCTATTTTCTAAGGTAGCTTTGAAATGTTTTTGGGAACTTAAATGATCTGCAGTCCAGGTACATTTTGTACAGTTTATGTGTTATCTAGTCTTAAATAGATAGTTTGGGGAGATAAACAGCTTAAATTTGTGTACCATTAACATTTACTTATCTAAGAATTTTAACAGCAGGATAATATTTTCAATAATTGAATAAACACTTTCTGTAGCCAAGGTATAATTCCTGGGAATGTAGAATATTTTCATTTTGTAACATTATTTTCTTCCTACTTTGCACATTTACCTTTCCCTACTTGATTATGATCTCCTCAGGACTAATTCTTGGATGACATTGCTAGGAAAAAAAATAGCATTTTTATAATATAACCTTTTATTTAATTGATTTGATGATATTATCATGTAAGAATTTCTCTGCTTATAGTATTCAATAACCATGTTAACACAGAAGTTGAAAATGTATATACACCCCTCCATGTGGTAGCTGTCACAGGTGATATGAGATTGAGAAAAATCTACTAAAGCAGCCCACTGAGACAAAGTAAGGAAACAGGAGCTTGAGAACAATTGACACTACTAATTGTTGTCTAGGAAAAAATATTTGGTATTTTTAAAAAGCTATATAGATGCCATAGATGATCAAGTGCTACCTACAGTGCTGGTAAGTCCTTGCATGAGAAGACAGTACAAGCCGCTTGTAATTGCTATTCCTGTTTGTCAACTTGACTATATCTGCAATGAACTATAATCCAAAATTGGAAGGCTCACCTGTGATCCAGATCTTGAGGCTGGAAGATACAAGTTTTTGATCTGTATCTTGGCATGGAGATCTTGAGGCATAGTGGCTATTAATCCAGGAGACTACGGCAAAGAGATCTCTGAATTCAAAGCATGTCCTAGAACCAGCCATAGTGGTGCACACCTTTAATCTGGGCCATATCTTCTACTGGAGACCTACATAAGGACATTGGAAGAAGGAAGATTCACTCTTCTTTGCCTGCTTGCCTTGTGGGACTGAGAAGCCACTAGATCCTTGAACTTCCATTCACATCTGACCATTGTTGAGAAGTTGGACTACAGACTGTAAGTCATCATAACAAATTCCTTATAACTACAATATTGTATAAAATAGCAAGCCACTATTTCACAGCAAATAAGAAATTCACATAGGCCCCTGTTCTTTTGTCTATTAATCCTTTTTCCCTCTAATTATAAAAACAAATGATTTAACGTACTGGATCACAACCATTGCTAGGTTTCTTGTTAACTTTTTCCCTAGAATCTCTATAGCATGTTAAGATGATGCAGGACACAGGACCTCAAGCAATTGAACCAGTAGTGTACAATTTGGACAAGCATCAGCAATGCCCAAGAGGCTCCAAAGTCTTGTGATATATGTACAAGAAAAACATAAAGCATAGATTTAAAAAGTTTGTACTTGAATATAAATTGGTCTTGTATATGTTTGACTAACACATTGATTTATTATTATCTGATTAGAGATCCATGAAATAAGGGAGGATGGGAGATGGCTAAGTGTAGGTTTTCTGGAAACATATTCTCACAGGAAAAGGCCATTTTCCTTCTACTTCAACTCCAAGGACTTTACTGATTTTCCTTTTTTTTTTTTTTTTTTTTTTACAGCCAAATAGACACTGGAGATATTTATGTTTTATTCTATTTCTCTGGTGATGTACCTGGATTATTAAGTAAGATTCATGTAGTCATCAATTGGTCATCTAAGGGTGGTCCTGAGAGTATTTTGATACTGAACCTGTATCAAAATACAGTAATTATATTCTACCATTACTATGTTTTACCATTTGAGTATTGGGGATTGAATTGGGGACTTTTAATATGCTTGATCCCTGCCTCATTACTTTATTTTTTAATTAAATGACTGATTAGCACTATTATCTTTCTTTGCACTTTTGATTTACAGAGGAGGGTTTTCTTCTACTATTTTAAATTAAAAAATAATGTTTCTTAAATAAACATGGACAAAGTTAGTTTATTATGAATTTCAAATGAGATTTAAAAGTCTAAATATTTTATAATCTTAAAGTTATCCTGAGAATTGTCTAGCTAGTTTTTACATCGACTAGGCAGAAACTAGCATCATTAGAGAGGAGAGATCATCAGATAAAAAACATTGTTCCTAAGATCAGGCTTTTTCTAAAATAGTGATTAATGGTGAGGAACCAGCTCATTGCGGGTGGTGCCATTCTTGGGCTGGAGATCCTGGAGTCTATATGAAGATTGGAGATCTATGTTCTGAGGATTTCTTTGATTTCTTTCTCTAGAAACTTGAACTTTTGTTGTACAGATCTTCCATTTTCTTAGTTACAGTTATTCTGTGACGGATTGTATATGCTTGAGTCAGGGAGTAGCACTATTAGGAGGTGTACTCTTGTTGAACTAAATGTATCACTGTGGATATGACCTTTAATACACAAATCCTAGTGGCCTCGAAGTGAATCTTCTCTTAGAAGCCTGCAATGACGATGTAGACCTCTCAGTACCTCCTGAGCCATGCCTGCCTGGTGCTGCCATGCTCCTGCCTTGATGAAACTGGATTGAATCTCTCAACTTGTAAGCCAGCCCCAATTAAATGTTGTCCTTATAAGAGTTGCTTGTTCATGGTGTCTGTTCATGGCACTAAAACCCTAACTAAGATATACATCAAGATATTTAATATAATTGGAGGCTATTGTGAAGGATGTTGTTAAATTTCAACTTCAGCTTATTGTGGGTATAAAGGAGGGCTACTGTTTTCTTTGATTTAGTTTTATACCAGCTAAATTGCTGAAGGTGTTTATCTGTAAGACTTCTCTGGTAGAATTTTGGGGGTTGCTTATGCATATTTCATATAACCTGGAAATAGTAATACTTTGGCTTCTTTGTTTCCTTTCATCTCTTTTGTTGTCTAATTGCTCTGGCTAGAACTTCAAGTTCTATATTAAATAGATAGGGAGAGAGTGGGCATTCTGCATAAGGAAGAAAGCAAGTTGATACATATTTATTTCCTTGTACAAAGTACAAGTCCAAGTACATCATGGACCTAAGCATAAAACTAGGTATACTGAATCTAATAATAGAGAAAATGAAAAATAGCCTTTCAAGCATTGTCACAGAAGAAAATTTCGTGAACAGAATAATAATGCCTCTGGCTCTAAGGTCAATAATTAATAAAATGGGCCTCTTGAAACTGAAAAACTTCTGTAAGGCAAAGGATGACACCAATAGGACAAAAAAGCCTACGATGAAAGATTCATAACTAGTCCAAGAGAATACCAAAAATAGAAGACCTAAGAATAGCCTCCAAAAAAACCACAAATAACCCAATTAGAATATGAGTTACAGAGATTAACAGAGAATTCTCAACAGATGAATTTAAAATGTCCAAGAAGTATTTAGAGAAATGTTGAAATAATGATCTAGTTGAATCAGGGAATTGTAAATCAAAGAACTCTGAGGTTTTACCTTACACCCATCAGAATGGTTAAGATCAAAGACTCAAGAGATACACATGATGGGGAGGATGTAGAGAAAGAAGAACACTACTCCATCGAAAGAGAGATTGCAAACTGGCTCAACTACTCTGGAAATCTGGCAATTTTCCAGAAAATTGGAAATAGTTCTACCTGATCATCCAGCTATACTACCACAGGCATAAACCCAAAAGATGCTCCAACATTAAAACAAAAACATATGCTCCACTATATTCATAACAGCCTTATTCATATTGGCCAGAAATTGGAAGCAGCCTAGATGTCCCTCAACGGAAGATGGATAGAGAAAATGTGGTTCATTTACACAGTGGAATACTATTCAGTATTAAAAATAAGGGCATCATGGATTTGGAAGGCAAATGGATGGAACTAGAAAATACCATCCTAAGTGAGCTATCCCAGACCCAAAAGGACATGCATTGTATGTACTCACTGATAAGGGATATTTGCCAAAAATTACAGAATACTGCTGATACACCACACAATACCCAAAGAAATTAAACAAGAAGGAAGGCCCAAGTGATGATGATTAAATCCCACTTAGAAGGGGGACAAAAGGATCATGGGAGGCAGAGAAAGGAAGGGACTTGGGCATGAGAGGGAAGGGAACAGATAAGGGGTCAGGATCAGATATTGGCAGGGTAAGGGAAGAAGCCCAAAGGGCAGAAGAATAAATGGACATATGCATATCCTGGTAGAGGGAACCTTTAGGAAATCCCAGAGATCTGGGATGAAGGAGGATCTCAAGATTCAATGTATATGACCTCAGATGAAATGTCCAACAGTGGGGATTGGAACCTTAAGAGACTTCCTCCAGTAGTCAGACAGGACCCCAGTGAAGGGATAGGGGACTACAACCCACCCACAAAATTTTTGAGCTGAAATTACTCCTGTTTAAAAGAAATGCAGGCCAAAAAATGGAGCAGAGACTGAAGGAATCTAGTGTCTAGGCCAACATTTATTTATCCAATTGTTCCCTGCCTCTAGATCCTCTCTTACAGGGTTTTTTACCAGATTCCCCTTTCCTTTTGCCTCTAAGAGGGTCCTCCCCCACCTCCTAGGCATCTCTCTTCCTTGGAGCATCATTCTTTGCAGGATTTTCCTTAACATCTCCCAGTGAGGTAGGACATGGCAGTCTTGTGCTACCTATGTGCCAGGACCTCAGATCAGCCCATGTATGCTCTTTGCTTGGTGGCTTAGTTTCTGGGACCTCTTATGTGCTCAACAGTTCAAAGATAAAGAACTTCTAGGATTATGTTTAGGTGCAGTTGCTCTTGCAGAAAAGCACAGCGAGTAATCAGAAAGAATGACACACAAACAAATAATAGAGTGTGAAACAGAATTTCAATATTCCAGAAACATGATATCATAAAGGTATTGATACAAGACTTTCAAAATTGTTGCTTTTGCCAATACAACTTTTTAAAATTGTAGTAGGCTAAGTGTATCTATAGTTCTTCACACATTGATTGCAAGTCCCCAAACTTTGCTTTTAACTTTCACACTATGCACAATCTTTTCACACTTTCAAAATGCAGTATTTTGAAATTTGAAGGAAGTTAAAGATTGTCATTTATGATCCAAATTTCTACCATCTACCCACAGCACTGTGTAAATCCATATAATACCTTGCCTCAGTTAAGATTTCTACTGTGGTGATGACACACCATGGCTGAAAGTCGAGTTGGGGAAGAAACAGTTTATTAGGTTTAAACTTCCACATTGCTGTTTATCATCAGAGAAGACAACATAGAACTCAAACAGAGCAGGATCCATGAGTCAAAGGTAATATAGAAGCCATGAAGAGGTGCTGATTATTAGTTTTCTCTGCCTGATTTCTTATACTACCTAGGGCCAGCAGCCCAGGGATAGCACCACCCACAATGGCCTGGGCCTTCCCCCATAAATCATTAATTAAAAAAATGCCTTAAAGACTTGTTTATGGAGGCATTTTCGTAATTTAGGTTCTTTTCTCTCAGATGACATTAACTCTGTCAAGTTGATTGACATAAACCTATCCAGCAATATCCCAGATGGATGAATATTCATTGTTTAGGGAGTACCCCTCTAATGGTTTCACTTCTCTAGACTTCACATTGTCTTACAATGCAGTCTTAACAGTAGTTGGCCTTACAGGTATGGGATCAACCTAGAGAATATTAGTTGAGTAAGGTGAAGACACTGTTGGTATACAATCTCATACAGCCAATCACTCAGAAACATAGAATAGAATGGTGCTTACAAGAAACATGTGGGCTACCAGTAGTTAGAAGCTTAAACCAAAGTGTATTATTGTAAAATATTATGATAATGACTGGTAACAATACACTCTATTCTTGTGAATCACTGACAGACAACATAGCTTAAAAAAAAGAACTAACAAGTTTATATATAATGGTGAGCAATGTTTAGTAAATATTGCTTTTTATTATTAATTATTTTATTTATTTATATTTCAAATACTGTCTCCCTTTCCAGTCTCCCCTCCATGAACCCCCCACCCAATACCCCCTCCTCTTTGTCTCTAAGAGAGTGCTCCCGACCCACCCAACCACTCCCACTTCATTCTTCTAGTATCCACATTCTCTAGGGCATCAAACCTCTACAGGACCAAGTGCCTCCCACAGATTCCAGATAAGGCAGTCCTCTGCTACATATATGCCAAGACCTCAAACCATCCCTGTTTGTTGTGCTTAGTCCCTGGGGCCTGAGTCCTGGGAGTTGAATGTTGGGTCTTCCTAGCGTTCCAATCCCCTCAGTCCTCAATTTCCTTGATATGTTTTAGTGGATTAAATTGATGGATTTCCAATACGAACCATCCTGCATCACTGAGATGAAGCCTCTTGATTGGTGAATGATCATATCTTTCGGTTTGTGAATGATAATTCTTGATTTTTGTTTTTTTTTTGTCCTAGTCTTTCTCCTTTTATTGAAGTTTTCCTTCTAGTGTCCTCTGTAGGAATGGATTAGTGGAAAGATATTTTTCCAATTTTGTTTTGTCATGTAATATCTTGGTTTCTCTATGATGTTTAAGAGTTTTGCTGGGTATAGTAACATGAGATGACATTTGTGTTCTGTGTAGTCTGCATGACATTGGTCCTATGTCTTCCTTCTGTCTTTTATAGTATCTATTGAGAAGTCCAGTGTAATTCTGATAGGTCTGCCTTTTTATGTTATTTGACCTTTTTCCCTTACTTCTTTTAATATCCTTTTATGTTCTGTGTATTTAGTGTTTTGATTATTATGTAAGGGCAGGAATTTCTTTTCTAGTTAAATTTATTTGGTGTTCTGTGGGGTTCTTATACATTTATGGCCATCTCCTTAGGTTAGGAAATTTTTCTTTTATAACTTTGTTGAAGATGTCTTATGAATTGGGAATATTTACTTTCTTCTATACCTATTAATCTTAGGTTTGGTCTTTCATTCTGTCCTCAATTTCCTAGATGTTAGGTTAGGAGCTCTTCACACTTTATTTTCTTTGACTGTTGTATCATTATCTTCTATGGTATCTTCTATGCCTGAAATTTTCTTTTTAATCTCTTGTATTTTGTTGGTGATGCTTTCATCTGTAACTCCTTATCTCGTCCTTAGGTTTCCCATCTCTAGCAATGCCTCCATTTGTGATTTTTGTATTGTTTCTATTTCCATTTTTAGATTCTGGCCAATTATTTCACTGGTTTCTCCTGTTTGTGTTTCCTGTATTTCTTTAAGGGATTTATTTGTTTCCTCTTTAAGTGCTTCTACCTATTTACCTGTGTTCTCCTGTGTTTCTTTGAGGGAGTTATTTATGCCCTCCTTAAAGTCCTCTATCATCTTCAGGAGATGGGATTTTAGGTCAGAATCTTGCTTTTCTGGTGTGTTAGAGTATCTGTGACTTTCTGTAGTGGAAAAACTGGGTTCTGATCATGCCAAATGACATGGCTTTCTGTTGTTGATGTTCCTGTGCTTGCCTCTCACCATCTGGCTATCTCTGGTGTGAACTGGCATTGCTGTTTCTGACTCAAGCCTGTCTTTCCTTGTAGGCATGTGGAACTCTGTGAGCTTGGTTAGAGCAGGCCCTCTGGGAGGCAACAGTACTGTCTCTGGTAAGGAGGAACTCCTATGTCCCTAGTTATGGCAGGCCTCCTGTGACCCTGGTTAAACCATACCTCCTGAGAGTCAGGCTGTTTCTGGGTGTGGGAGATCGCCTATCTGCCCTAGGCTGAGTTGTGCACCAGAAGGAAGATATTTCTCTAGCAGAGCAAAGAGGTCCTGTGTCTGCTAGGTTCCGTGGGTGTCCCATTAAGGCCAGGTATTGGGGTGGGGTCTTTCTCGACTGTGAGCCTGTATATGATAGACTTTCTGGGAGGCAAGCTGTCTCTGAGTATGGGAGGGGGTCTGGAGTGCCTGATCTTCCCTTGGAAGATTTGTGGCCTAGAAGCATAAATATCTATTCTTAACACTATTGCTCATCAAAGTATATATCTTTGATTTGCCAGTTAAAATGACTTTAGGAAATATAAAATATACTAAAAGCTAATTTTCCTACCACTCCAAAAATGTTGATGCATAGCTATTGACAATTGAAAAATGCATAGTTTTTAAAATGATGATAGTGTAACTGCTGTATATCATTTATCATTCATCCTACATCTCTGTTGACATATTTCTATTCTGCTCTAAGTGTTATTATAGAGAATAAGTTTTCAATGTTTTTTTAGATGATGGATATACATATAAAAACCTAAAGGAATAAACGTGTTCCTTGATTTACTTAACAATATATTTGGAAAGTAAACCAGTACACAAGGACAAAGTTATGTAGATGCCAGACATTACTCTCACATATCAACATTCAGATTGAAAATTCCATATTATACATGTGAGCATTGAAAGAGAAGACTGATAATGGAAAGTGATTTTTAAAGGAGGCCCCATTAAAAATGTGCCAGTTAATCTTGTTCCTATGTATATTTGTTTAGGGTGATCATGCAAAATTGGGTGATGTATCAGAGAGCTCTTCCCTTATCATTCCTTATTTTTGAAGAAAAATGATTTTTCCTGTTTCAGAGACCATTGTCACTGATCTAGGTATGGAACTTGTGAAAGTCTACATGGAAGAAGGGGAGGTCAGTATGAAAATGATGTCAATCATTTGTATAAAATTCTCAAAAACATTAAATTAAAAAAAATTAAATATCTTAACATAGGGGAATAAAAGAATGCTTGACTGAAACCTGTCTTTAGGAATAGATAGTATTTTTGTGCAAGTAGAATGACCATGGGATATCAAATATTAAAAAATAAAACTTGTACATGTGCTTATTTTGACAGTTGAGATATCACTCACCAGATATAGTGGGTATTCCTATAAACACATTGGAAAATAGGTTAAGCATGAAGTTCTAATATACAAGGTGTTGAAGAGGAGGACTTTTATATTATTTCCAAAAATCAGTTTAGTAAGTATTATGTCTCTCAGTGATGGGTTAATATGTGAAGCAAAATAATATATTTGGAAAACATAAATTGAACTTGCTTTCTCTTCCTCTTCTTTCTCCTCCTCTTCCTCTTTCTCCTCCTTCTCCTCCTTCTCCTCTTCTCCTCTTTCTCCACTTCTTCCTCCTTCTCTGTCTCCTTCTCTTTCTCCTCTTCTTCCTTTTTCTTCTCTTCCTACTCTTTCTCCTCCACCTGCTCATCCTTCTCCCCTCCTCCTCCTCCTCTTCTCTTCCTTTTCTTCTTCTCTTCTATGGGGGAGGTTACAAGTGTGGGGAAGACCTGGGAGAACTTTGAAGTGAGATTATTGATTTACATTATGTGAAATTCCCAAATAATCAATAAAAATATCACATTGGGATAAAAAAGAATATTTGTGATACAATCTAGAGGAAATGATAAATAGCTTGCTTTGAAGAGTCATAATGGGTTCTTGACATTGATCTTCAAAAAATGGGCATTTATTAAGAAAATACTTATTTAGAATAATATTCCAGCAGGACAAAAACATTTTAATGTTCTAAAAAGCTTACTTATAATTTAGCTTACTATAATTTGTCGTTCTCTTTGTCCAATTGAGTGTTTTCTAAATTTTGTTCTCACCTTTAATTAACATTGCTTTCAGTTCCTGATTTGTATAGTGTGAATTATGCTCATAAACAAATATTCATATTCAATAGAACTAGGTACTTGGCTAAGTGTGTCTTTATCTTAGATTATTGTTTCCACATATTCTCACACTCAAGTTTACATTTCTTTAAATAAGATTAGGGCTGTAAATTACAACAGTAATGGTGCTATGCAATTAGTAGTGTTAGAAATGAAATGAATTCAAAGTATGTTTTCAGAAGTAATTTTCCCTAACATTCTTCAATGAAGTAAGTATGCACTAAATCCCTTCTCAATATTTTTGACTTTATTGTGACTTAAAAGAAAGAATAATTTAATTGGCAGAAAAATAGTTATTGACCTTACAGGTTAGCAAGAAGTGAGCTGCGTTCTTAAAAGATCTATTTTGCATTTTCAGCCACTGGAAAAAGAGGTCATAATAATTGGACACAACCACTGTTACTGGGGTCACAGGTGAAAATATGACTTGGGGAAATTGGAGGCTAATTGCCATTCAGCTGTGAAATAGTGACTGCACATAATCTCTATAAAGGAAATATTAGGCAAAGACTGAATAGGGTTAATAGAAAATTTTTAGTATTTTCTTACTTGGATTGCAATTCCATTTTTCTTGAAGGTGCTCTTATAGCATAAGCATGTAATAAGTTGAAGTGTCTGAAAACAACATGCTTACCTTAATAACTCTTCCATCTTTGGCAACCTGGTAATTTTTGTATGAATAATCTATGTAATTTAGTGTCATTTTCATGACTAATTATAGATTGTTCATTGACCTGGATACTTAAAAAATGAAGTAATTCCTGTAAGCATATTTTGGGATTTCCTTTATATAAGAAGCAAAAGATGAAACATTTTTATTTCATGTTTGGAAGAAGCATCACTTAATGTGGCACCACTGCAGAATTTTTAACAAGTCTGAGTGAAAAAACAGTGTAGGGTTATACAGTAGGGAGAGTAATACCAGCTTTTGGTCAAGATGTTCACCTCAAATGTGTGGAAAGCTAAAGACTTTTAAAGCTGACAACTCCATTTAGAATAAGGGAGAGAGGAGAACACTGACACATGAAGAATTGAGCCTGTCTAAAAATTACATTGATTTTATGATAAGAAGTAAATAAAGGTTCTTTAAGATAAACAGTTTGAAAGTTACTAATTTAGAGATAGTTATTAACTTTGCTCTGTGCCAATCAAACCAGTAATGTATCATTTACAAAAATCATAATACATTCATGTAAATGTAAAAGTCACCAAGTGTGCTATTGATTGCCTTCTACATTAAAATTTGTGTCAATCTCTCTGTGAACTCATTGCCTTTTTTCCTGTCATTCACAAAATTGAAATAGTCCATTAATTTTAAATAATTAATTTAAAGTTAATATGTATCCTTGATAATAAAGATGATCTGAAGTCTGAAATGATACTTTGCTGGAAGAAAATTTCAGGAAGCAATTGCAAAAATGAAAGTACTGGTAGAGCTGTGTTGTTTTATTTGTATATTATGCAAGTACTAGCAGTGCTTCTGGGAGCCACAGATATTCCCAAGCTCTAAAACACAAACAAACAATCAAACAAACAAAAATAAATTGTGAACTCCATTCTCTCTCCTGAAATTCTTTCCTCACATTTTCACTAAGTCACCTGATTGTTTCACCTCTTCATTTGCTTTTATAATGTACATAATTTATATAAATGATAATGTTACTATTCAATCCTGGCTGACGAGAGAGTACATGATGGTGGATTTTGAACTTGATCAATGGAATACTGATCTGCTGCTGCAAATTTGTGTTCTGCCTTCTCTGATTCCTCATTCTAAAATTCAGCATGAAATCGCAATCTACTGCAAGGCTTACTCTGTTTCTTCCTTTGTTGTGTTAGTACATTCTCATTCTTATTTCTTGAAGATATGCTCAGAACTTTAGGCTTTTAAAATACTCTTCATAATGATAATTTTATATTATATACACAGTTTTGCTTTATATATTGATTTAAAACATCTTCATAATTTACTGTTATAAATCTTAACTTCATTATCATAACTCCTCTTAAGTTAACTGTTTTAATAATCTACTTCACACTTCCAAAGAATTGTAGCAAATTTTCATTTTACTTTATTATGATTTGAACAGCTTGTGTAAGACTGTTGCTGAATACTTAAATGCTTATAGAATATTTAAGATCTGATAACGTTTCATACGCTTATGTAGCAAATTATCATTTAATACTTTAATAATATATAATATAACTTAATTTAAAATATGCTAAAAATAATTTTAAGTTATAAGATAGAATATAATTAAAAATTATATAATAATATCAAATATCCTAAAATTTAAAAATAAAAAACAATAAAGTAACATAAAGATAAACAAACAACCAAACTCAACCAACCAACCAACAAATCTACTAAAGATTTTTTAAAATGACACCTCTTGGTAAAAGTATCCTAAATTGGCAATTGAATGAATTACTAACAGATATGCAAAAAGTATATAAATAATTTCAAGGATAATTTACAAATTTCAGCAAAGTATTTTGAAAAGATATTAACTTACAGTAAGATATAATTAGAGATGTAACAGTGGTTAAGAGCACTGGATAATTTTCCACAGCACCAAGATCTGATTCCCAGAACCCACATTGCAAATAACAACTGATGTAACTCCAATTCAAAGGGATCTGATATATAGGAGTTTCAGATAGTATACTTATTTAAATAGTGTCAATTTTGTATAACACAGTTTTAATATCAGTCAGCATGGTAATAAACAATGTGTAATTAATTAAACAAAAAGATAAGCCCTACTTTTCTGTCTACAACTACAGTTATACATTGTGACTAGTGACCACCGGTACATCTTTCAAAGCCCATAAGCAACAGAGCAGTGTGCTAGATAGTTCATGAATAGACAGTAAAGCATACAGCTGTATGTATGGCCGATTGACCTTGTAGTGATAAACACTTTTGATACTATGCCATATATTTATATTCACATGCACACACACACACACACACACACACACACACACACACACACACACAATGCATACACAAAGAAGCATACAGTGAATTGTCTGGAAGCAGAAATATGCAACAAGGCAACAGAAATTGAATCTTTGAAGTAGAATTCGAATTGAGAGTGAATAAAGTTGCAGGAGTGTGTTTACAGTACCACACGTTGACATCATAGCAGAATGCAGTCACCCACTCAAGTAAGTAAAGGTGAGCTACAGACAAATATAAGGGACATACTTCTGACAGATGGCATTTCAGAGGAAGTGACACCAGAAAACATCTTGTAAAAAAATCCTTAAAAATATTTTATTGAAGATACACAGGACAAAGTGTCAACTCTATTTTAAATTAGACATGAATAATATGCAGGTTTGGAAGCATGGTAAAGATGATTGTTAAAAATAACAAGAAAAAATGTCCAAAATACTTAGTATATTTGTAAGTTAATAAAATATTTTCATTCTTAATATTTCCAATATGATAAGTGAATAACAGCTCTGGGTCTGCCATTTAATATATTTGTTATTGATAGTAAGAACTTTGATGTTTTTAAAGTACACTTTAATGACTGAGTGGCAAAGCTTTCCCATTAAGTGTCATGACTGCCTGTGTGATTATACTTTGTATAGAGACTATTATGGTGCCTCACATCTCTACAAGATAAGAATTCCCTATATAGTGAAGCAGTAAGAAGAAAGGGTAGGTGGATGCTTTTCTGTGACTATGAAGGCAGAATTGGGAAAAGAACAAAGAATATGAGAACAAAACTGGTTAATATAATGCAAGTATTCTATCCCACACAAAGGTTGTCCTTGTATCCATGTGAACTGCTTGGAAAGAACTCAAGAGGCAGGGATTTTGCTTGCTTCATAAAGCATGCTAAAACAAATTCAGTCTTTGAGGGAAACCATGGAATTCTATAAAGCTAAAGAAAAATTCAGAAATGATGTAACTGTAAATATATCCACTGAGCTGGCATCCAGTATATCCAGTGGATGTCTTGAATTTCTTGTTAATCTTTGTAAGATGTAATACCTGTGAGGTTGCTCAAAGGGGAATGGACAATGCCAACAGAGAATGCCACTAAAGAGCATCTTATATATAGGTACATTGGGCAATAAACCAGTTAGTCTAACTGAGATGAAAGTACATGTCTAGCTTTTGGCTGGGGCAGACACTTAGCTGGTCTGCTCCTGTGGAAACACCTGATCCTTAGCCATCCTAGAGGAACTACTACATTCAGAGCAGAGGGTAAGACACCTGGCCCACTACCCCATGCCCCAGAGTTACAACTGGGAGCCAGGGGGCATAAGGAACCAGTAGGAACGAAACCCCATCCCTCCGGAATACCACCTCCCTTCCGCCCGGAGCCTGGTCTTTTTGGCTGGGCAGACATTTAGCTGGTCTGTTCCTGTGGAAACAGCTCATCCTGAGACATCCTAGAGGAGCCATTGCACTCAGAACAGTGGAATACAACTTCCCTTCCACCCTGAGCCTGGTCCTTGTGGCTGGGGCAGACACTGAGCTGTCCTGCTCCTGTGGAGACACCTGATACTGAACCATCCTAGAGGAGCCACTGCACTCAGAGCAGAGGTCTGGTCCTTCTGGCTGGGGAAGACACTGAGCTGGACTGCTCCTGTGGAGACACCTTACCCTGAGCCATTCTAGAGGAACCACTGCACTGAGAGAAGTGAACACCTACCTGGTCTGTTCCAGTGGAGACACCTTATCCTGAACTATCCTAGAGGAGCTGCTGCACTCAGGGCAGCAGAATTTCAGGATCCCTGAGGTGACCTGACCCCAGGAGTTCTTCTGCCCAGGAGCTTAGGATCACAGGAACACATCTGGAATCCGAGGAGTTCTGACACAAGCAAGATAACTGGAAAGACAGACTTCAGTCAGACACAGTGAGCACAGGTAACACTAGAGTCAACCAGATGGTGAAAGGCAAGTGCAAGAAACAATCAACAGAAACCAAAGTTACCTGGCATCATTAGAACCCAGTTCTCCCACCATAGCAAGCCCTGAATACCCCATCACACAGGAAAAACAAGATTCAGAATTAAAATCACTTCTCATGATGATGACAGAGGATTTTAAGAAGGATATATGTAACTCCATCAAAGAAAATAAGAGAACACAGGTAAACAGGTAGAAGCCCTTAAAGAGGAAACACAAAAATCCTTTAAAGAATTGCAAGAAAACACAACCAAACAGGTGAAGGAATTGAACAAAACCATCCAGGATCTAAAAATGGAAAAAGAAACAATAAAGAAATCTCAAAGGGAGACTACTCTGGAGACAGAAAACGTAGGAAAGAGATCAGGAGTCAAAGATGCAAGCATCACCAACAGAATACAAGAGATAGAAGAGAGAATCTCATGCACAGAAGATACCATGGAAATCATTGACACAACCGACACAACCGTCAAAGAAAATGCAAAATGCAAAAAGCTCCTAACCCAGAACATCCAGGAAATCCAAGACGCAATGAGAAGACCAAACCTAAGGATAATAGGTATAGATGAGAGTGAAGATTCCCAATTTAAAGGGCCAGTAAATATCTTCAAAATTATAGAGGAAAATTTCCCCAACCTAAAGAACGAGATGCCCATAAACATACAAGAAGCCTACAAAACACCAAATAAACTAGACCAGAAAAGAATTACCTCCCATCACATAATAATCAAAACATCAAATGCACAAAACAAAGAAAAAATACTAAAAGCAGTAAGGGAAAAAGGTCAAGTAACATATAAAGGCAGACCTATAAGAATTACACCAGACTTTTCACCAGAGACTATAAAAGCCAGAAGATCCTGGTCTGATATCATACAGACCCTAAGGGAACACAACTGCCAGTCCAGACTGCTATACCCAGCAAAACTCTCAATCACTATAGATGGAGAAACCAAGATATTCCATGACAAAACCAAATTTGCACAATATCTTCCCACAAACCCAGCACTTCAAAAGATAATTGATGGAAAACGCCAACACAAAGAAGGAAACTACAACCTAGAAAAAGCATGGAAGTAATCTTCCAACAACCCCAAAAGAAGATAGCTACACAAACATAATTCCACCTCTAATAACAAAAATAATAGGAAGCAACAATCATTTTTCCTTAATATCTCTTAACATCAATGGACTCAATTCTCCAATAAAAAGACTTAGACTATCAGACTGGATACATAAACAGGACCCAGAATTTTGCTGCATCCAAAAACACACCTCAGTGACAAAGACAGACACTACCTCAGAGTAACAGGCTGGAAAACAATTTTCCAAACAAATGGTCCCAAGAAACAAGCTGGAGTAGCCATTATAATATCAAATAAAATCGACTTTCAACCAAAAGTAATCAAAATTAAGATAAGGAAGGACACTTCATACTGATCAAAGGAAAAATCTACGAAGATGCACTCTCAATTCTGAACATCTACGCTCCAAATGCAAGGGCACCCACATACATAAAAGAAACTTTACGAAAGCTCAAAACACACATTGCACCTCACACAATAATAGTGGGGGATTTCAATACCTACCTCTCTGCAATGGACAGATCATGGATACAGAAACTAAACAAAGACACATTGAAATTAGCAGAAGTTATGAACCAAATGGATTTAACAGATATCTATAGAACATTTCATCCTAAAGCAAAAGAATATACATTTTTCTCAGCACCTCATGGTACCTTCTCTGAAATACACCATATAATTGGTCACAAAACAGTCCTCAACAGATACAAAAAGATTGAAATAATCCCTTGCATCCTATCAGATAACCAGGAACTAAGTCTGACCTTTAATAATAACAAAACCAATAGAAAACCCACATGCATGTGGAAACTGAAAAATGCTCTACTCAATGATGACTTAGTCAAGGAAGAAATACAGAAAGAAATTAAAGACTTCTTAGAATTTAATGAAAATGAGGACACATCATATAAGAACTTGTGGAACTCCATGAAAGCAGTGCTAAGAGGAAAACTCATAGTTCTAAGTGCCTACAAAAAGAAATTGGAGAGAGCACACATTAACAACTTGACAGCACACCTGAAAGCTCTAGAACAAAAAGAAGCAAATACACACAAGAGGAGTAGGCGTCAGGAAATAATCAAACTCGAGGATGAAATCAACCAAGTAGAAACAGAAAGAACTATACTAAATATCAACAAAACCAAGAATTGGTTCTTTGAGAAAATCAACAAGATAGAAAAACCCTTAGCCAGATTAACCAGAGCACAGGGACAGTATCCAAATTAATAAAATCAGATCTGAAAAGGGAGACATAACAAAAGAAACTGAGGAAATTCAAAAAATCATCAGATCCTACTACAAAGGCCTATACTCAACAAAACTGAAAAATCTGGATGAAATGGACAATTTTCTAGACAGATACCAGCTACCAAAGTTAAATGAGGAGCAAATAAACCATCTAAACAGTCCCATAACCCCTAAAGAAATAGCAGCAGTCATTAAAAGTCTACCCACCAAATAAAGCCCAGAATAGAAAACAAAATAGAAACAGAAGGAACACTACCCAATTCGTTCTATGAAGCTACAATCATACTCATACCTACACCTCACAATCTCTCTTATGAATATCGATGCAAAAATACTCAATAAAATTCTAGCAAACTGAATCCAAGATTACATCAAAATAATCATCCATCATGATCAAGTGGGCTTTATCCCAGGAATGGAGGGATGTTTCAATATTTGGAAATCCATCAATGTAATCCACTATATAAACAAACTCAAAGAAAAAAACCACATGATCATCTCACTAGATGCTGAGAAAGCATTTGACAAAATTCAACATCCCTTCATGGTAAAAGTCTTGGAAAGATCAGGAATTCAATGCCCATACCTAAACATAGTAAAAGCAATATACAGCAAACCAGTAGCCAACATCAATCTAAATGGAGAGAAATTTGAAGCAATCCCACTAAGATCAGGGAATAGACAAGGCTGCCCACTCTCTCCCTACCTATTCAATATAGTACTGGAAGTCCTAGCCAGAGCAATTAGACAACAAAAAGAAGTCAAAGGAATACAAATAGGAAAGGAAGAAGTCAAAATATCACTATTTGCAGATGATATGATAGTATACTTAAGTGACCCCCCAACTTCCACCAAATCCTAAACCTGATAAACAACTTCAGCCAGGTGGCAGGTTATAAAATCAACTCAAACAAATCAGTAGTCTTCCTGTATGTGAAAAATAAACAGGCTGAAAAAGAAATTAGGGAAATGATACCCTTCACAATAGTCACAAATAATATAAAATTCCTCGATGTGAATCTAACCAAGCAAGTGAAAGATCTGTATGACAAGAACTTCAAGTCTCTGAAGAAAGAAATTGAAGAAGATCTCAGGAAATGGAAAGATCTCTCGTGCTCATAGATCGGCAGGATTAATATAGTAAAAATGGCCATTTTGCCAAAAGCAATCTACAGATTCAATGCAATCCCCATTAAAATACCAACTCAATTCTTTACAGAGCTAGAAAGAGAAATTCTCAAATTTATTTGGAATAACAAAAAACCCAGGATAGTGAAAACCATTCTCAACAATAAAAGAACTTCTGAAGGAATCACCATCCCTGACCTCAAGCTGTACTACAGAGCAGTAGTGATAAAAACTGCCTGGTATTGGTACAGAGACAGGCAGGAAGATCAGTGGAATAGAGTTGAAGACCCAGAAATGAACCCACACACCTATGTTCATTTGATCTTTGATAAAGGAGCTAAAACCATCCAGTGGAACAAGGACAGCATTTTCAACAAATGGTGCTGGTTCAACTGGAGGACAACACGCAGAAAATGTAAATCTATCCATTCTTATCTCCTTGTACAAAGCTCAAGTCCAAGTGGATAAAGGACCTTTACATAAAACCAGACACACTGAAACTAATAGAAGAGAAAGTGGGGAAGACCCTCGAATACCTAGGCACAGGGGAAAGGTTCCTGAACAGAACACCAATGGCTTATGCTCTAAGATCAAGAATTGACAAATGGGACTTCATAAAACTGCAAAGCTTCTGTAAGGCAAAGGACACTGTCAATAGGACAAAAAGCAACCAACAGATTGGGAAAAGATCTTTACCAATCCCACATCTGATAGAGGACTAATATCCAATATATACAAAGAACTCAAGAAATTAGACTCCAGACAACCAAATAACCCTATTGAAAAATGGGGTATTGAGCTAAACAAAGAATTTTCAACTGAGGAAATTTTGAATGGCTGAGAAGCACCTAAAGAAATATTCAGCATCCTTAGTCATCAGGGAAATACAAATCAAAACAACCCTGAGATTCCTCCTCACACCAGTCAGAATGGCTAAGATCAAAAACTCAGGTGATAGTAGATGCTGGCGAGGATGTGGAGAAAGAGGAACACTCCTCCATTGTTGGTGGGATTGCAAGATGGAACAACCACTCTGGAAAACAGTCTGGTGGTTCTTCAGAAAATTGGACATATCACTACCTGAGGACCCAGCTACACCACTCCTGGGCCTACACTCAGAAGATGCTCTCACAGATAGCAAGGACATATTCTCTACTATGTTCATAGCAGCATTGTTTATAGTAGCCAGAAACTGTAAAGAACCCAGATGCCCTTCAACAGAGGAATGGATACAGAAAATGTGGTACATTTACACAATGGAATATTACTCAGCTATTAAAAACAATGAATTTGATAAATTCTTATGTAAATAGATGGAACTAGAAAATATCATCCTGGGTGAAGTAACCCAATCACAAAAGAACATACATGATATTCACTCACTGATTATTGGATTTTAGCCCAGAAACTTGAAATACCTAAGATTCAACACACAGACCACATAAAGCTCATGAAGAATGACGACCAAGTTGGGGGGGGGGGAATTCAGTCCTTATTAGAAAAGAGTAACAAAATACTCAAGGGAGCAAATATGAATACAAAGTGCAGGACAGAAACTGAAGAAGGGGCAGTCTGCAGACCATTCCATCTGGGTATCTATCTCATGTGCAGTCACCAAAGGTAGACACTGATGTGGATGTCAGGAAGTACATGCTGACAGGAGCCTGATATAGCTGTCTCTTTAGAGGTCTGCAAGAGTCTGACATATTCAGAGGCAGATGCTCACAGCTAACCATCAAACTGATCATGGGGTTCCCAATAGAGGAGGTAGAGTGAAGACTGAAGGAGTTGAAAGGATTTGTGACACCATGAGTTAAACAACAATACCAACCAACCAGAGCCCCCAGGGTCTAAATCACCAGCCTGGGAGCGCTTAGGGAGGGACCCATGACTCCAGCTATATATGCAAGGAAGCTATATATAAGTGGGAGAAAAGATCCTTGGTCCCATGAAGACTAGATGTCATGGGGGGATATTTAGGGTGGGGACATGAGGTATGGGGGGAGGGTAGGTGGGGTACACCATCATAGAGGCAAGAGGGGGGAAGTGATAGGGAGTTCCTGGGAGGGAGTGGGGGAAAATGGGGTAAGGAGAGAACATCTGAAATGTAAATAAAATTTCCAATAAAAAATAAATAAAAAAAAGAAAGAAAGAAAGAAAGAAAGAAAGAAAGAAAGAAAGAAAGAAAGAAAGAAAAGAAAGAAAGAAAGAAGAATATGTCTAGATGTGGCCAAGATGCATTTTGGGAGTTTAATTAGCTGCTGTGCATCAGGGACTAATTAGAACTAAGTTATGCTTCAATGAAAAGTGAGACAGAGCTCCAAGAAGACAGACTTTATTCACTCTAGTTAAGAAAGATAAAATCTGAGCTTAAGAAAGAAGCAAAATGGAAGGAGGAAGAAACTTACAATAGGAGTTTTAGAAAATATGAATGATAAATCTACTGATTACTTACTAGAGACATGTTTAAACCTAGTTTGATGGAAGCTCTCTGTTTATCGTACACTGTTTATTGCATACACACACACAAGCACATAAAATATACTTTTCCCATACTTGAAATCCCACTTTATTTATGCAGTGTACTATTCTCTTTACAATGTAAATTCCTTTCTACTTTACATTGCTGTACCTAGAAAACCAAATACCCAACACAATATGACTAGACATCAAACGCACTTGATTTCATTATGTATCTACAGCATAAAAAAAGCACAATAATGTTGAAATTATCCAAATAGTCCATTTGAATAGATTCATAAATTAGATAATTTAGATTAAAATCAATAATTTGAACCGGTTCTGTACAGTGTTAAATAACCCATCAGCAATTGTGAACAATAAATCATTGCAGAGAGTGGAATACATATTAAGAGAATTTGTAAGCTGAGTCTAAGTAAGGTAGTTAGCTATTTCTTCAAAGTAAACTAATTTAATACAGTTTGTTTGAATCAGTTTTTCCCCATCTAATACCAAGAGAAATAATGAAGTCTGGTTCTAGGTGTCCAGGATAAAATGTAAACCATTTAATATTTAGAATTTTTCAGCATTCCAAGAAGGTTTGAAGTGAAGCTTCCAAATAATATGATAGCACACTGAGTGCTACCCTCTCAATGTGCAGGCTGCACACAGTGTGGATGGGCAAATTGCTAGATAAATACATCTTTGAGATGTGTAGGGCCTTGAAAGGGGTCTTGGCTTTTGATAGAGCGCTGGCTGGATGTACCCGGAGACCCTGCAAGGGACGAGCATTTATTCCACCGAGCTCCCAGAATCCAGACGCCTAACACGTGGCATGAAACTCCATTGACCTGAACTGTTCAGTCATGTTCAGGGCAATGCAGCCCCTCCCAAAGAGCACAGGTAGATGTGACTACAGGCCTCAGGCTCTAGAGAGATTTACATACTAATGAGTTGCCTGAAGGCCAGAGGGCAGAGCCAATTAAGCATTCCTCCCCAGACCCTTCCCCCTTCTCCCTCCCTATTTAACTCAGGTCTGCCCTGAGTTTCATGGGGGTACTGCAAGATCTATCTACATCCGCCATGAAAATAAACCCTTTTGGAACTATGGACTTTCTCTTGTCTATGGGGTCCAGCCTACGAAAATGCAGAGAAGGCCTTTAATGAGGTTGTAGTGGCAGCCACAGCGCCTAAATTCCCTCCTGGAGGTCCTCTCTGTGTTCCAGCCATGGGAACCGCATCTTCAAGCAAGCTAGAAGAACTACCAGACTGAGTGAGAACTCCCCCTGCTGGGCAGGGCCCCATAGCACACACCCAGTGCTGTGCACAGAATGAACTGTGCACAGAGTGAATTCAGTCAAGACTCCCGAGCTCCAGTCTCTTTGGATATTGGGAATCACAGCTCAGCCCAACAAGATTCAAGAACCCACGCCTGTACCCGCAGAGATGCAAGGTTTTCAGGCCATTTCAGCACATGGAATGTAAAGGTGTGAGTGTCATCCTATTCTCAGATGAGAAATGAACCCTGACTGCTGCCTTGGCTAAGTGTTGCCTAAAAAAAGAATAGAGGAATCAAAGGAGAGGGAGAAGCAACACAAATTAATACAAAATCAATGTTGTTATGCTTCTCTGCATTCTTCTAAGTCCTGTGTTACCTTTATGCTGAAAAAAACAACTCCATCTAAGGATGTTCTTCCCTTTGCTCATGCTTTACATTTTATGTTAAGTCTAAAGCTATAGCAGAAAAGTAGCTACTACAAAAAGAACAGTAGTTTCAGTTCAGATTATTTGAAGGAAAGTTTCATATCCATCATTATAAGCTGATTTTAGAAATACTTTACTTAATGTGAGATAGACATTTTTATTACATATTCATACAATCTTAAATTTTATGTCCATTGGAAGACATGCATGCACTGGGCAAATGGTGGCTCTTGCCATTAATACCAGCACTTGGGAGGCAGAGGCAAGTGGATCTTTGTGACTTCAAGACCAGCCTACTCAACAACTTTTCAGGACATCCAGGGCCAGGGCTGTCACACAAAAAATCCTGTCCTGGAAAACCAAAATAATAATAATATAATAATATAATAATGTTAAGTATGAATGTGGATAAAGTTTATGGTGGTAAGAAGCAACTTTTGATGGTAGTTTTCTCCTTGCATCATATTAGAGATAGGGTCTTTTCCTTGCTTTAAGTTGTACATGTCAGATTAGCTACTCTATAAACTTCCAGATTCTCCAGTCTCTGCCTCTCATCTCCCTGTAAGAGTGATGGGATTACAGATATGCTGCATATGTGGTTATAAGATGTGTTTTGGGGGTTTGAACTGAGGTCTTGATTTTCATGAAGCAAGTAAAAAAAGTCAAACTTTGCCATTGATTTTCATTCTTTATAGTAAATACAATTTTTATGTTCTTTGTTTTCAAAATGATAGGCTACAGGCTTTGTTTTCAGCCTTCCTTACCAAAACTTGATGGTAAGATTTTTACACTGAAGACAACACAGATTTTAGTTACAAGACACGGTACAATTAAACTAACACTGTACTGCACACATTCCCGTGCTGTATAGCTTTTATACTATCAGAAGGGTTTATTCAGGTTGGCTGAGGAGAAAATTCATCAACAGTCTTGCCCATCTTGATCACTATGAGCTACAATAGTAACTAGCTTGACAAGATTGGTGCAATAGCAGCATCAATGTCATGGAGTAACAAATTGCTTTCTTATAAAATTTCAGGCTCATTCTGTACAAGAGAACTCATATCTGATACTGCAAACCTGATTAAGAACTGATGGCTGAGAGTGTATAGGTCATTAGAGAGTGTGGTTGTTTGAATAATCTTGGCCCAGGGAGTGGCACTATTTGGAGGTGTGTCCTTGTTGGAGGAAGTGTGTCACTGTGGGCATGGGTTTTGAGAGCTTCCTCCTGGCTTCCTGAGGATGGCAGTATTCTCCAGGGCTCATTTCGTCTGCCTGGAAGTTGCCATGCTTCCTGCTATTATGATAATGGACTGAACCTCTAAATCTGTAAGCAAGCCCCAATTAAATGTTGTCCTTTATAAGAATTGCCATGGTCATGGTGTCTCTTCACAACAATGAAACTAAGTAGTAAGTGATAAGTAGGTCAGTGAGTAGTAACTAAGTAAATAAGTAAGTAAGTATGTAGTAAGTAGTGAGTAGTAACCCACTAATTCATCGTTTGATAAACTTCCTTTTAAATTATATGTATATATATAAATCTTTATATCTATATGTAGTATTACATATAGTTATATATAAGTTATTATATATAGTTATAATTTATTATATATAGTTTTATGTATATAAATTTCATATATATAATTTCATATATATATATTTTCATATATATATATATGAAATGATGCACTAAGTTTCACTGAAACATTGGCATGCAGCAGGTGATAGTTAATTCAGAGACTAATAACTGGTTGAATGTCATGCCAAGACTAAGGATAGTAGCATGCTTGAACCTAAATGATACGTCAATATTACCACCTCCAAGGTTCAGGGAACAGCAAAGAAAAAGAAGCAGAAATAATGGAACATTCAGAGTGTGAAAAAAGACATTTTTCTGTTTGTGACTTGGCTATTACATTGATAAATTCACTGCAGCTCCCATCACCAGCATAAGACTTAAACAAGATACTGCTAATCAACATTCTGTCATAGACAGGGGAGGGGCCCATGTGGCACACTACCTTTCCCTAAGAGATCATTGAAAGTTAATGGTGGTTTAGGGAAAGGATGCCTAGAGTTATTTACTCATGCTCCAGTAAATAACCTCACACCCAAGCTCATGCAAACAATCATAATTATAAAGATTTATTTTTATTTTTAATTATGCTTGTGTATGCGTGTCTCCATGTGTGTATGTGTACCTAAACGAAGGTGTCTATTGCCAAGCCCAACATGGCTGTGGTGAGAACAGAGTGGCATGGTAACATGATTTCTGTCACTAGGACAGGGCCCTGGTATGAGTCTCTAGGAGGTTTGGTGGCTGCTGTGGGCATAAGGCTTGTTTGTGTACTACTGTACAGATTTTCACATTCCTCTGAGGAGGACTGTCCTCTCTGTTAAGGTTAATGACTCCATGAGAATCAGACAACATGAGTCCAAGAGCCGAAGGTATGGCTAATATCTCAGTGAAATGGTAAACACTGGGACCTTCAGGACAGCCTTTAAGGCTATGGTAAAGAGCTCTATACACACGAGCTCAAAATATATATAATTTCTCAACTATACAAAATATAAGGATGCAATATGAATTATGCGGTGCTTAATGAATCTAAGGGAACAAAGGGGGCTACATGATGAGCCAGCTTAATATCTTCAGAAAGATACAATGGCAGGCAGATTGCTGAGCAAGGTTAAACACAGGTGTGGTAGAAATGGTAATTTTAGGGCAAGGTCCCACCCAACTATTTTATCCTCTGTGCTTAACAAAGGCAGACAGATCTCTGAATTTTTTTGCAATGTCAAAAGAAAATGTGTGCTTATTGCTCATTGTTTCCTAAGAACCAAAGGGCTGGGGTCACAGGATGCTGATTCATAAGATAATCAGAAGGAAACCTGGAGTAAATGACTAAATTGATATTTAAAATGAAAGACTGGGTCTGTGTTCTGCTGGAGAAAACTATCCAGAGAATTTATTTTAGGATAAAAAGAGAGAACTGCTTGAAGATTCTCTCTCTCGCTCTCGCTCTCGCTCTCACTCTCTCTCACTCTGTGTGTATGTATGTGTCTGTCTGTCTCTCTCTCTCTCTCTCCCCCCCCCACACACACATACACACACACAGCCAAACAGGACACAGACACAGAAATCTCTTTAAAATAGCAAGTAGAACACAGATAATCAGCTTGGATACCTTAAGTTCTTTCCTTTCAATGCGCCCAGGCACCCCTTGTCTCAGAACCTCTCTCCATGCCAAGAGTGGTGTTTGGAAATCTATGGAAGCCAGAAGATGGTGTCAGATTCTCTAGAACTAGAGTTTTCTAGAGCTGGGAGTTTATATACTGCTTAATATAGGTAAAAGGAACTGAGCCCAGGTCTTCTGCAAGAACAGTGAGCTTTCTTACCTTCACAGCCATCTTTACAGTCCATCCATGCCTAATTGAACTCAATAGGTTACATATACAAAACCACCATGAAAGTTGAATAGAGACTTGTTGAAAAGGATGAGAGAAGGAAATAGAGAGTAAAATTTATTATATAAATGTATGAAACTTTCAATGAGTAATATACATATTTAAGGTTTATATTAATTGTATTCAGTAATAACTGGCATGTTGTGCGACCCATTACACTTTCTAGTTACGGAACCATTTTATGATAATGATAAAATAAAATTATTGATGATTTTGATTTGAATGGAAATAATTACAGTGGGTAGACAGAGAATTTCTGTAGCTATGTGGTAGAAAGATCTATTGATGTCATTTTGCAAAAGTATTAACGGTAATGGATAATGAGGGTGAATACAAATTTTCCTAAACCCTTTCACTTGCAATTATTTTAGTGCTTTTTCTTCTTTTGCTGAAATTTTTGCATATTATTAACGATAATTCCCAAGGTAAACAGTGTAATTTCATCTACATTTAGATCACTGGATGTAAATATATAGTTTTGCCATTTTCTGTAGAATGTGTACTCATATTCCAAAGTAAGAGTCTCAGAGACACTGCTCCTTGTCTTTTTATGAAATTGATGCAAATCTAGAAATGTTCTGGAAGAATATACCTCAAGCTAGGAATTTCTTCCTTCAGAACGTTCTGAAGGTGCATTTTTTAGAGCATTTTCTTTATTAATCATTGAGAAAGGTGGACCCAATTCACTGTGGGTTATACTGGGCAGGTGGCCTAAGACGTATACGAAGGCAAGATGAGCAAGCCAGGAAGAGCTAGCCCATGAGCAGTATTTCTCCTTGGCTTCTATTACATTTCCTGCCTCCAAGTTTCAGCCTTGAGTAGCCATCTTTATTTCCCTCAGACTGTAGATAAGTAAGCCAAATAAACCTTTACTCCTAAATTTGCTTTTGAGCAGATTTGTATCCCAACAACCAACACCCAAACTAAGACAGAAACATTGCTCTGGTTTGGTAATTATCAACTCTTCTTTCATCTCATACAGCAGCCAGAAGATATATGTTACTCAAATATTTCAGCATATTTTCAAAAGACCTATAATATAGTATAATAACCATTTTGTAAGTTTATTGCCATACTTTATATGTCTATTGAGCAAATAGTAATATTGTAACATGACTGACTAACATTTCCATGCCTTCCCCTGAACATTTTGCAATCTCCTTCCACTGGCTTCTAAGCCTCCATACTTTGCCAGATTTATATGCTTTTAAAATCTCTTTTTATCTGTACACCCTAATCACTTTTCATCTCCTTTTTGAGTTATTTACTGGAGAAAAAAAACTATTTTTTTGTTTTCAGTTTTGCTGGAGACTTTGCTGACTGAAGCTCCATATTATAGTCTAACATGTTATAGTAATAACTGTTTACCCTGAAAAATCTGAGAATCAGACACAGGCAGAGGCAGACTGAGAGACAGAGACACGCAGACAGATAAGGAAGAGGAAAAACAGTATGTATCTTGCTCATTTATTTAATAAAAGTAATTATGATGTTGAGATCTACTTTCAGAACTCAACAAAAAAGATTTTTTAATATAAACTTCTATTAATTATATGTTTATAGTGACATAGAGTTCTATAAAAAAAAAAACAGTATTGATTCTTTTGTTTTATTTCTCCTGTATAATTATTTGACTCTACCAGTTTCCAAAGGTACTGGATTAATGTTAAATTTGAATTTAAGGATTATCTTCATTAGAAGGATTTTTAAATATTATTAAAATCAGTACCTTTTTTGATGTTCACATAAACCTAGTTTGGCTGATGGAAGCATCTTGATGTTCTTTGACACAAAACTAATATTTTACTTCTGCTTTTTGTTCTAATAAAATGTTCTGGCTCCTTTTCTGTACTTTCTTGGCCTCAATCTAATAGTAATCATTTTTTTTCAAGGAGCTCCGACTTCTTTATATGAGGAAAACTCTATTGGATATATATAATCTGCATTACTTACTTTTCTTATTGCTGTAACAAAGTAACGGACAAGTACAAATTTTAAAAGAGATGCTTTATTTAGCCCACAGTTTGAGACAGCACAGTGTATAATGACAAGAAAGTCATGGTGGATGGAGTTCAAGGTGGCTGCTGGCCACACTGTGCCACAGTCATAAGTCGTTACGCAGCTTGTTCCTCCTTGTTATTTATTTACTTATTTTGCAGGTTTAAATCCTGATACAAAGGCAAGTGCCAATATTCAGGATGGACCTTCCCAGAGTTAAACTTTTCTGGAAACTCCTTCCATGAAGCTCTCAGTACTATGTGAAGTATGTCTCCTTGGTAACTTCGAATCCAGTCAAGTTGACTGTGAAGATTAACTTATCATGCTTGGCTTACTTATTGCCAACCTGATTGGCATAATATACATTTTTGTGCTGATTCTCGGTGATTAGTTTGACGTGCTCATTTAAGACAAAACTCCTTTTAAATATCAGTGTTTATATAAACATCTTTTGTTGTTTCTCTGCAAAGGAATGCATTATTTTGATTAAAATTTAGCAGAAACCTAATTTTCATTATCAGACTCACTGTAAAATAAAAACACAGTGCAGTATTTAAACTAATAACATTAATTTCCATTAAATGTCCAAATTATTGTACCAGCACATACCAATATCTATAACAATATCAATTTTTAATACTTTATTTTGTACTAGACTAATTATTCTTTAGTGTCTTGTTTTATTTAAGTGACATTGAATTTCTATTATGAATTACTATTTTTTGTTTCAATTATTTTATATGAACATTTATTATTAAATACTTTGTATAACATCATCTCTAACTATACTTTATCTACTTACAGATAAATATTATATATAAAGATTTTACAATAATTGCTCATTAGGTAAAATTTGCAAGTGCACATTAGTAAGCATATAGTGCAATAGAAATGGATGCTGGAAGTAGGTAACCTGGTTCATATACTTTACTTAAATAACAGCAAAGAAAAACACTTTTAAGTAGTTAAATGACTTCACTACTAAACTAGTCATCAAATAATTGATGAGGAGTTCAGTAGTTAAAATTGAATAAGAAGAAATTGAACATCTCCAATATGGTAGACTTCCTTCTCCATTTGTTCTGGCAATTGAGAACCTCACCCAGGTTTAAGTACCAAATCGTGTTTGCTGGTGATGGAGTATCCGTGCACTAAACCAAATTTTCATTTTGTTCCCCTAGTATCAGTTGTAGACCAATTTTCATGGACTGACCTCAGAGTGTAAAGGTCACCTTAAATACTCCAGGACTATACTATGATGTCTATTTTGCCAATTCCATGGAAATTTTCAGATATTTCTATTTGAATTTGAAACTGTCAGAGCTTTCATCTGTGTGTAGCACTGTCCTGCTCCTCATTGCAGTGGCAAACCCTCTGCAATAATATAATTATCCTTATTTAGTTGAACATAAGGTCTTTCTACTGAGAAAATCTGGATTGCAGTAGAAATACCACTGTGAACTTTCCCATTCCCTTTTGAGACAAACATAGTCTCAACATCTAAATTCTTTGCTATGTAATAAAGGGATACAGAGTTCACTGTTGAATGCAGCAGAAAGACCTTTTAAAGACTTTAGAAATGGTAGCTGATAGATCTGCATGGTCAGGCCAGCCTATGTTGCTCTTCCAATAGGGTTGAAATTCTTCTCTGCTCCTCCAGTCCTTCTGCCAGTTCCCAATCCAGGTTCCCAGAGTTCACCCAGTTCTCCCAGAGACTAGCCCACCAACCAAGGAGTGTACTGAAAGGGATCTTTGCTATATACATAACAATAATATACATATAATATATATCATAACATATACATATACATCATATACATCAATAATTACAATACATATACATATACAAACTATCTATAATGTACATATACATATAATATACATATACATTACATATACTATATATATAGCAGAGGATGGATGGCAAACAGCAACTAGAGGGGGCCCTTGGTCCTGGGAAGTTTGATGTCCCACAGTAGGGGTATGCTGAAAAGGTGGGCGGAGAGTGTGAGGGTGGGGAGTATCTCATACAGGCAAAAGGGAGGGCGGGGGCAGATGTGGGATGGGGGTAAAGGAGGGGTAACCAGGAAGTAGGATATCATTTGTGATGTAAATGAATGGAATAATTAATAAAAAAAATTTAAAAGTCTAAAAAAAAAAAAAAAGAAATGGTAGCTGTTATTATATAAAGATGAAAAGACAATATAACCCACAGTTGCTTTCTTGTGAAATATCAACGTAATTACACTCCTGAGAGTGATGGTGTGAAAGCATGTTCTCTTTTTAGACTTAGCTTACACATTGTGTTTAATCTTTCTGTTTTACATTTTCTTACATTAGCTTATATTACATTGGTTTTCCATGCTTTTTCTTCTTAATTCTCTAAGATAAATCTTAGTTGCCATTCAAGTTTGAGGTACATAAAAAGCACTTATCAGTCTAGAGAGACAGATTAGTGGGTAAGTGTGCTCTATGCTCAAACAGGATCTAATTTCAAAAGTACCCATGCAAATTGTTGGGCATAGTCATGTTTAGGGGTGTAGGCACATTTTCCCTGCCCCAGAGCATGGACCCTTGGGGAGGCGGGAAAACAAGCAACTTTGACTGCACTTAGCCAGGGTGGGTGCAGGGCTGTAGGGAAGTGCTGAAGCACCGCTCCCATGGTAGGAAAGCCCAGAGCTGGTTCAAGGGTCCTGGAGCCCTATGACTTACCTGGGCCTTGGAGTTCTCAAGCTCTTGGACATCCAGGTTCTGCTGAATTCACTCAAGAGCAGAGAATGGAGCTGGAGGCGGGGGGTTGGGGACAATGTCTGGTCTTCGGACAGGGGGGTAGGAGTCAGGGGACGGGTGGTGGAAGGGGATATCTTTTGTTGATTATCCTCGGCTTGGCCATGGCAGGCTTGGTGGTGTTGTTGTTGGGAGTGCAGAGTGGCCTTCTATGGGAGATTAGGCTATGGCTCTGTAAGCAAAGGCCTTCTTCATGGGTCCCATGGCAGATCTTGATGAAAAGAAATAGTCCATGGTTCCAAACAGTTTATTGTCATGATAGAAAATGGATGCTTGCCGGGCAGTGGTGGCGCATGCCTTTAATCCCAGCACTTGGGATGCAGAGCAGGCTGATTTCTGAGTTCGAGGCCAACCTGATCTACAGATGTGAGTTCCAGGACAGCCAGGGCTACACAGAGAAACCCTGTTTCGAAAAACCTTAAGAAAAAAAAAAGAAAAGAAAAAAAAAAAAAGAAACTGGATGTTTAAAACTATAGCACCTTCTCAGGGAGGCCTGAGATTAAATACCTTTTGCAGGAGGAATGTCTGGGGCAGGGAAGCTTATTGCCTAAGGCCTCCCAGTCTCTAGGTACCTCATTAGCATGGAAAACTGTCCTGAGCCTACATGACCATAGGACACTTTTCTTTTGTGTGAGAAGCATGGCACATGTTACCAAGTCAGGAGTCTGGCAGGGACGATCTCCAAGGTGTCACCTAAGCCTCAGGTACGTGCCCACTGAGTTTCTGGGTCTTGACCCGCTCTACCTTACCAAACCTCTTAGCATGGTTTTATGTCCCAAAGACATGTATGTACTTGTGACCCCAAGGCTGGTTGGTACTGGGCTAAGCACTGGCATGAGAATCCTGAATCTTGCTGGCAATCATTCTAGCCCTTGTTTCAGTGAGAGACCATATATTAAAGACAAAAATGATGAAGCAAGAAACCTTATGTCCTTCTCTGCCCTCTGTGCAAGTACACGTGTGTACACATATACATGCATATACTACAAAACAACCTTATTACAGACATATACACAAATCAATATCTTTATAAACCATCTCTTTTTATCATATAGTCCTCTGTATAAAAGATTCATTTTTCATCTCTTCTACCACTTAACATGATCATTAACTGTTTTCAGAACTCCAAACTTCAGAACTCTTAAGAGATGTCATTTTTGTTATTTTAATCACCTCACTTCCATCATAATGTGCTCTAATCTGCCTCCTATCCCAAACATAGCACTGTATCTCCCCATTTCCCTCTCTCCAAGTACATTACAAACATCCTTTGAACTATTCACAATTTTGATGCTATTTTTCCACATTTCCCATATCCATATATTTATTGTTTCAGAATTTCATACATGCATATAATGTGTTTTGATTAAATCCACCACTCATCCTAACGCTTCGGGTCCTCCCTGCCATATCTACTTTTCTCTTCCTAAATTTGTGTACTCCCTCCTTTTTAAAAAAACAAACAAATTGATTCTACTTTCTGCTGCCAGTGTTTCTGTGGGTTTAGGTCTACCCACTTGGAACATCACTAGCCTCTCTGGGCATATATCTGAAGAAACATGAGTATAAGTTCCCTAAGATCCATACATTTCTTTTTTAATGTTTTTATTGATATTTTATTTATTTACAATACAGATACCATCCCCTTTCCCCATTTCTCCTCCCTAGAACCTCCTATCCCATCTTCCTCCTCCTTTATGCTTTTATACCATTTTAATTACATGCTTCTGTTAAGGTCAGTTCTAGGTTGAGGATCTGGCAAATACAATAGATGCAAATAGTCAAGGAATAAGCTAGACAATAAACACAAATAGACAAAGAAAAAGCAAGGCTAAACCCAATTACGTAAACACTCCCTCCCGTGATCACTGTTTCTAAGGACTTATCAGGATGACCAAAGCATCCGAGCCTACTTCCCTGTCTAGCCCAAGGTCATTTTCATGTCTGAAGCCTACTTCCTTGTTCTAGCCAAAGATTTAGATTCCTGTCTGAAATTATTTCTTTGTTCTAGCCTAAGATTTAGATTCCTATCTGAAATTACTTCTTTGTTCTAGCCTAAAGTCAGATTCCTGCCTGAAGCCTACTTCCTTGTCTTGACCAATGTCATATTCCTATCAAGCAGTCCATTTCCAGTAGTTACTCAGTGAAAAGTAAGACTTCATGAGCTCCTCCCCCATTCATGTTGAGACTTTGGTTGGCTTGACACTGGCTATTCCTTGTATGTGCATTCATGACTGCTGTACATGACTACAATGGTACTTTCATTTGTTACATTGCAGATGTCAACTACCTCTGGTTCTTACAATTTTTTCACCTAACAGGCATTACAGAAGATTCCACCTAAACACTAAAAAGGTTTATTGTCTTAAGCAACCCATGAGACTTTTTCTGAAGTAGATAACAAATTAGGATACAAAAAGCCTAGAGAAATATAAGTAATAGTATAAATGAAATAATCAGAATTAAAGAAATCATATAAGATATAAAACCCCACACACTCATGGAGACTAAACAACATACTATGAAAACTACTGAATATTAACTGTTTCAAAAGAGAAATCAAGAATAAAATTTAAAAAATATTAAATTTGTATGAAGGTAAAAACTCAGAATTATAAGATCCTAACTGCAGAATTATAGTAGTCCTATGAAGAAACCTTTTAACAATAAGTGACTAATGAAAATTTTGAGAATAATTGATATTAATTATTAATAATTAATATTAATTATTAATAATTCAAATTAATTACATTTTGGTACACCTAAAGGCCTTAGAAATATCAGAACAGCAACCACAAACAATAGAAAGGATAAAGCAAACAAAATCAAGGACGATAATAAAATGGAAACAAAAACCAATACAAAGAATCAATGAAACAAAGAATTGTTTCTTTAGAAAGATTGAGATTGGCAAACATTTAGCCCAACCAAAAAGAGAGAGGCCTCTAATTGATATAATCAGATATGAAAGGGAGCAATTTCAACACACTGTGAGGAAAGTCAGAATCGCCAAGGACATACTTTAACATTTTCATTCCTTTGAACTGGTAGCTCTATAAGGACCAGATCAATTTCTAGATTCATATGGCATACCAAGTTGAACAAAGATGAAGTAATAAAATCTATGTAGAACACTAGCAGGCACTGATTAAACTTCCATATTCATACTTTATCGTAAGTCTATGAATTCTCACTCATACAATATATGCTTATGAAGAAACAGAACTAGAAAGACACCACTCTAAACATGTGGCATACACTTAGAAATACAGTGAACTGGCACTTGTTTTCTGCTTGTATTAGTGTGGAAACAGAGACAGTATCCAAGTAACTACTTATAAGTATATATAAGCAAGAAATCCTAATGGAATAAAATACTTTGTTTAAAACACAGTGAAGAAAGAAATCATGGGTATTGACAAAAGAAAAGAATGAAGAACAGTAGCAAAAGAACAGTGGTATAAGAAGCAAGATACGACAATCTAGAAGAATCATGAAACTGTCAAGAAAATGAAAGTATTGGTAGGAAAAGTTCAAAATAATAAAGTCCTGGAAGACCTATAATCCACAGTAATTAACATTTCATTCTAAGTGCATTACATTCTATACCTTTCCTTTGTATACTTTATTCCTATCCCTACTTAGTACAAAAGAATATTTTTTTTCTTTTCTTAACAATCAATAATAACAACAGATCTGATTCCCACTTTCAATGCATAGGAAATGAGGTATATTATGTAAACATGACCTTGTCTATTTAATATTTCTTTGATATTGTTAGAATAACATCTAGCATTGTGCCTTTATTGGGTTAAAGGTGAAATGACCTAACAGGCACCAATCACCACAAGCAAAGCTAGGTACATAAACATGTAGGAATGTGAATTAAATATTTATCCATATGTACATGACATAGCACCACATTTAGACATCTTGCAATGTCTAAAGTAACTCATTCTTACTTATTAGAGTCCTGATAAATATAAAAATATCCCTGAATTGTAAATAAATATGACATTGAAGTCACAAACTCATGTAATCACAGGGCCAGGAATGAAACTTGAAATATGTTGAAAAGTACAGGAAAGAAATAGTGGAGAGGGGTGGGCATTGCTGTGTGACTGTGGGCTCTGCCTAGGATCACCCTCTGAAGATTACCAGCCCCAGTGGATCATTTCTAGGAATTTGTAAAGACAATAAAACGGGCCTCTTACAGCTTTAATAGTAACCAGCCTTGCTTGTGTACTTTTTCGTGCTGTGAAGGCTTACACACTGTCAGCTCTCTTCTCTCATCTTCATGCTGCCCATGCCAGGCCATCTGTTCCATCAGCTCCCAGGGGAGGGTTTTATTCCTTCCCCAGGGATGCTAGAGCAGAAGACTGCAATGACATCATGGGGATTGTTTTTAAAAATCAAATTTACTCAGAAAATGCCTTGCCAGCAAGAACATTGTCGGGTCACAGCTGTTTCACAGTGAGTCATCCATCACTCTGAGGACTACCCCACACAGACCAAAGCAACACAATCCCACACACCAGGGAATAAATAAAATAATGCTAGCTCACATGAAATGTTCACAGGAAATTCGTACACTGGATTTGCAGCAAGATACACCAACTTACTACGCCTCTTTTTAAAAGAAACTTGGAGACTATGAGGATTTAGAAAAGTGATGATTGGCTGTGTATAGTATTGCGTTTTACCAGATCATTTGAAATATATTGTTATTATCTAAGCAAGAGATAGATTCAATAATTTAAACTGGTTTTAACAAGACCCACCAACAGATATTTAATAGACCCAACAGCAGGATTATATGGCTGTCAAAACTGTAGCTTTGAATTTGTTTTTACCTATTATATTTTCCAACTGCCTATTTCAGAGGCTAAAATTGCTGTCCTATTGGGATAAGATATTGATATCACAAAATAGTAATAAATGGTCAGATAATATACTGGCAATGATGATTTGCACTATTTAAAACAAAACCACATCAACTTTAATGTGAGCTCCAAATTGAGACCTCAGGTAGCCTTGGTATAGATGTACTGTCAAAGGAGCAAGGTTATCAGCAAGACAGAGAAAAGGGGAAAAAAGACTTCTACAATGTAATAAATTTGCTCATGGCTGGTCATCATACATCAGTATTTCAGGGTTATAAAATAAGAAAACCCAAAGACAGATAATAAAAAGACAAAATAAAATTTGTAAAAATGTTCAAAGATTGTTACAAAATGTCCAGCAAAAATACACCATTTCAGGTGATTAATTACTCTCCTGATTTTTCAGCAATTAGTGTATAATTATTGTGCAAACAATATTTTGCAAACTAGCTTGCATTGATAGACACAAGCCTAAGCATGGTACATCTTTCTTTGCTGAAAGAGTTACATGCATCACAGCTCTTAGCATTCACTTTAGGTATAGGATGCTTGTGAACCTGCCTTCTCCCAGAAAAATACTCTCTGAAATACAGCCTTTAAATGTTTCTTCTATGAGTCATATCTCATCCTCTAGAACTGAATATGCAATTTTAGGTGGAAGCTGAAATGTCATCTAGAAGCATTTGACTTGTAACAATTTGGAGGAGATTATTTTAAGTGAAATTGCTTTTCAAGTAATAAAAGAAAAATTAGTTCAACCTTGGGAATTGACTAAATACATTATTTTTCAAGTAATGAGATCTTTGAAATGAACTAGCAATCAAAAATTATGATCTTCTTGCTTCCTGTACAGCCGTTGCTAGGTGTTAGCAGGTAATGAGTTTGAGACTGTTCCCTTCAAACAAAGACTAATACAGAAGCTATAACATTGAGCAGAGATGATCATACTCCTAAAATTTCACATCAATGTTTTCACATGCACCTACCATACATGGGCTATAGCTTAAGCATTCAATTAAAATGAATAAGACACTTTGTACTCTTAAATTGAATATAATATACCATAAGAATTTATTATTATTAATCTAGAATAATTAATAAAACTAATGATCCATAAATCATATAAAACTACCCAATTAATTCATTATCTCATAATGAATAGAAATGGTAATAATTAAAATTATATGTATTATATGCCCATTGTATATAGAAATATAAAACTCATATACATGAATATTTCTATTAAAAAGACAATTGTAACTATAAAACATGAGTTACATAACTTTAGATAGTTGGTGATGTAATATTTAAAGCATTTTGTATTCTTCAAATTATTATTTTATGCTATGAACATGCATTACATTTTAACTGGAAAATAATAGTAAATCTTTTTCAACAGTCAATCATTTACCTAGAAAAGTATTTCCTTGTTCTGACATAAGGACTAGTAAATGATTATCAGCAGGCCAAGCAGGCTGACACCTATTCTTACACATAGTCCTTAACGGACAAAGCTTGAAAAATAAGACTGTAAATATTAGCAGTAATAAATGCACATATACCACGGTTCTGTGTTCTACCTGCTTGTGTAAGAAAGCTAGGGATAATCATCAAGACACTCTATTAATTTAAAGTTCAGGAATTGCCTTAGGTCATTTATTCAGATCAAACCTAACCTTTTTGACAGAACTGGTTGTTATGTAGTTTATGTGGATTTCTGAAATTATGCTTAAATTCTTCAAGGTCATGAAATACCATTTTTATTTTGTGATTAATGACATTCAAATGGAAGCATAGAGAGACCACATCATGACCAAGGTCAAAGCCAAATGGAATTCATTCATATATCTCTATGTCATCTCTATGTTTCCATCTGTAACTTTATCTGCTACATGTAAATTGTTTAAACTATCTGTCTAACCTTTATACCAACCTTTATAAGAGCACACTACAGCTTTTCCCGTCTGAAGAAATATGAAAATACGACTTATCTTTTAGATGGGAAAACAAAAGTTGAAATCAGCTTCTAGAAGGTAGTATGCAACACAGTCTTCAGCAAACATAATTTCTATTTAAAATTAGAAATAAAGTACAGCCTTAATCAGTTCTGCAAATCAAAATTTCTCTCTAAGGGTAACTGATATTCCATGTAAATGGACTTGGTAAAGTGCTCCAAGATGACAGAATATACATAAAGATGAGATATTTTCTCACCATGGAGATTTTTAATTTAAGGAAGCTAATAAATTCCACAGAATTGTAAATCAAATCACTAGAATTCTTCTCTCATTAAGAATTCAAGCCTAATTAATACTAATAAAGAAAATTAATTGGTATGGTGTTTATGTGGATGCTGCATGTCTTCCCATGGAGTTTTCTTCATCTTTATAAATATCTAATGTGATAATAATGTGACATTAAAAACACGTTGCTTGGTATCACTAGTCTGTGTCTCAACTGCAAACTTTCTACAAGAACAGGGTGAAATAGTGAACCATGTGTTAAGATTTTATAAACTCTTGGCTGTCTGGCATAGAGAGTATTCAAAAGAAGTAATTTCACGTTGTTCATATAATTTGAATTTTTCTGTTTTATAGCCCATCAATGTTAATCATAAAATAATTAGAATGTTTCCATTTCAGTAAAAAGAATCTTATGGTTTTTAAGTAGAATTTGGTGGTCAAATTAGTCAATGATTTTATTTATGTTTTATTTGCCTATATTGATATCATGAACTTCAAATACATTATCGTGATTCTTTAAATATACACAGATGACTTTTTTTGATGACAAGGAGGATCTCAAGAATCAATGAGGGTGACCTTAGCTGAGACTCACCGCAGTGGGGATATAGAATCTGAAGAGGCCACCTCCTATAGCCAGACAGGAACCCAGTGGAGCAAGAGGGACTTCAATCCACTCATGAAACTTTCGACCCCAAATTTATCCTGCTTACAATAAATGCGGGAACCAGAGACAGGAGGAAGAGCAGTGACTGAAGGAACTGTCAAGCAATAATCAATCCCTGACACTATTGCAAATAAGAGCCCAGTATGTCTGTCCTCTCAGAGCTCAACACAGCAGCTGACTAACACAGATGCAGAGACTCATATTCAAACATTTGACAGAACTTGGGGAATCTTACGAAGTTGGGGGAAGATTGAAGGCCCGAAGGGTTAGGAACTTCCACAGGAAAACCAACAAAGTCAAATAACCTGGGCCCTTGTGGGCTTTTAGAGACAGAACACCAACCAGGGAGCATGTATGGGCAGAACCTAGCTGTCCTGCCTCCCACACATGTGTAGCAAATGTGCAGCTCAGTCTTAACATGATTACCCAACAACTGGAGCAGGGGAATACCTAAATGCTGTTTCTGTCTGTGGAATCCATTCTCCTATCTAGGCTGTCTTGCCTGGCGTCAGATGGAGAAGAAATGACTCCAGGATTCCAGCATCCTAGGGGGACTCTCACTCTCTCAGAGGAGTAGGGAGGGGGATTTAGGGGAAGGACTGTAGGAGGGAGGGACCAGGAGGGGGACATCAACTGGGATGTAAAGTGATTTTTTTAAAAAAAGAATATTTCAATGTTAAAGATTAATGTCATGGAAAATAATATTTATTGCAGGGTTTAAGAAATGTCTTTTTGACCTATACATGGTAATTGATATCTATAATCTTAGAATTTGAGAAGCTGAGTCAGGAGGATTGCTAAAAGTTCAATGCAAGATGGGGCCATATAGTTCAGCTTAGTCTCAAGAGAAATGAAAGCAAAAAGTAACACAACTAACTCCTCTAGGTATTTCCCAGTTAATGTTTTTAGTAGATGTAAATATATTTGAAAATCTTCTGAAAACATAATAAATAAATTTCTGTACTATATTGTATATGATGAATATGTGTGTATTTATTCTTCTCATTGTAATTTACATGAAGTTCTTGTCATGTTTTAACTGTAAATCTAATGATACAAAAGACCACAAATCATCTCAAGTTTCTCTGACTAGGAAGTGTTTGCATTAATTAAGAAATATTTTCTATCCTGTCTTCTGGAATTATAAGTTTATGTTTCAGGGTTGTCTATTGCAGTTACATATATAAGTTTTGTTACACAATCTACAAGTATTTAGGGGCTGCAAGATGACTCAGTGGTCATCATGACAACAGCATAATGATTTAAGCCCAAGAATCTTCAGTGAATGGACACAAATGACTCTGGAGAGTTGTCTTCTGATCTCCATAGGTGTACCATGATACACACAGACACACACACAACACACACACACACACAATAATAACAATAATGATAATAATAAATAACTAAAATAAAGCAAAATAAAAGTAGTTATGTCTAAAAAATATTCATATGTTAAAATCATTTGAGGTAACTCTGAGATAATTGTTGCAAAGCGGTAGCATATACATTCATGACATCACATTAGGGACAACCACTGTTGACTCTTCTGAGACAAGTAATGATACTAACATCCATTAACAAAATTTTTGAATTGATAAAGGGGTTGCTATAATGACTATTACTACATTACTCTTTAAAACATATGCATACATATGTGTGTTTGCTTATGCATATGTATATATAAAGCAATAATAATAAGAATGAGAACACAAATTTGTGTTAAAGAGAGAGACACAGGAAGAGTTGGAGGAGGGAAAGAGGGAAAGAAATGATGTAGACACAAGACTTACATATGAAATTCTCAACGGAACTAAAATAATTAAGTAAAAAAGAAAAAATGTGCACCATAATCCAGATTTTTCTATAGAGATAATATCCACCATCCGTATTTTCATAATAATTTTAATCATTCTTTAGGATTCAAGCAAACACATATCATAATCTGAACTCTGACTGTGACAGTGTAAATAAAACCTGCTTAGGTTCAAACCAGACAAAATCCTACCAGAGAAAGGGAAATGGCAAAAAGTCTCATTCCTAACTAAGAAGCAATCTGCAAACACCCACTGAGAAAGAAAAAATTAGTTTTCTTCAAGGAGTATAACTACCTATATCAACCAGTGTCATGACTCCATGCCTAGAGGGACTGGCCAACACGAAATAGGCTCCATTGTTTTTTGGTTACTTGTTCTGTTTTGTGTGCGTGACTCTTGTTTTGCTTTTTGTATTTTTAGTTTTGTTATACTTATTTTTGGTGTATTAACTCAAGAAATAAAAATCAAATTCACAAGAAAAAGTAAGGTTAATGATATATAAGAATTACTTTAAAAACATTTTGTTCACTTAAAAAAGCAATTATTTTATTACTAGAAATTGTTCCATTCCTAAAAATCATTATTTTCTACAACATGAAATTGGCTTTTAACTCTTTGAATATTTAGGAAGTAATTTTTATATAGGCTATGGTGTTTCTAAACTTTCTTGAATAATATTTCAGTAATTTTTATATTGAATTTTTTGTGTAAATTATCATAGATATTGTAAAATACACAAAGTATTTTATCCTTAAGAAGCAGGCTGGTTCATAGTAACTAAAATTCAATAAGGAGTGCTTGGTGAAACACTACAAAGCAAGGATAGGAAATGTGAAATGCTTACAGATGCCCATTGAGAAACCTGGGGTTGGGGAGATTGTCCCTAAGGAGAGAGGAAGTATGTGGCAAGGCTAGAGAATGCATGTACTCCTCAATGCTTTAACAGTAACTAAACTGTTACAGCAAACTGCAATGCTTCAATAAGAAAAATTTCATTTGTAGAAATATCTGTCTGTATCGGGCAGTGGTGGCACACACCTTTAATTCCAGCACTTGGGGGCAGAGGCAGGCGGATTTCTGAGTTCGAAGCCAGCCTGGTCTACAGAGTGAGTTCCAGGACAGCCCGAGCTACACAGAGAAACCCTGTCTCAAAAAAAACAAACAAAAAAAAAACAAAAAACAAAAAAAAAATATATGTCTGTGTATGTAGAAATATGTAGTAAGTATATATAGGTGATGATTATAAAGTATTATGTTTTAAGACATAAATAACTCAATAGAATATGCTTACATTATCTAAAAATATAAATCCAATCCAGAAATGACATATATTTCTCTTTTACAGGATGATTATTATCCTGGTAAAAAAAAAATTAGCATTCAATGGGCTAATCAGTGATAGCGAATTGCACTTTCAATGTTCAACATTACCATCTTTGGATATCTTCCTAATCCTCCACATAAATGTTAATTATAAAATGTTTCCAACATGATGGGAATGTACAGACTGCACTATTACCTCAATTGAGGCATCTCATTGATGTTCATACAGGAATTTCTATCTCACTGTGAAATTCTATCTCACTTTTCCTTACTTCACATACAACTTCAGATTACAAACTTAAAAGTCCCAGTCCATTGTTGAACAATTCAGTTGCTTTTAGGCCTCTGATAAGTTAGCACATCCTGGCAGAGAACATGAAACAAAATCAGGCAGCCAGATTACAGCAGCTGGGTGCAAGTAGAACATGGAGCTGACCACAGCTGGACCACAGAGCTGGGCACAAATGGACCATGGATCTGGGCATTGCTGGACCATGGGGCTGTAGTTCCAGATACTTTGGTGACTGAAGCAGGAGAGAGATAACGTAAATTCCAGAGTTCTCAGCTATAGTATGCTATGCTGATTCAGTGTCCTGACTATGTTCAGTGCCAATATGGTCCTGAGAGAAAGAGCCACCAGGTTGACTAAGGAGGGTAAAACAGCCCAGGTTGGAAAGTAAAGTGAGGTCTCAACTTCAGTAGCCCCTTCACAGAAACAACTTTCATTCCCAAGTGTGTAGATTTGGAAAGGTGCATATAAACAAGGTAGTACTTCTTGTAAGCCATTATTTTTTTCCTGTCAATCCATCCTAGATGCTTTCCAATGCATCTAACTTTATCTAAGTTTCCAACATAAAACTTTATCTAGGCTCCTTGTATAGGATGATTTCTGAAATGATTGATCATTTCTTTTGCAAATTTGGTAGCTCTAGAAATTATGCTTCTAGGATTTCCTGTCCTCTAGTGGTGGTGGGGTTAATGGACAAAGGGGACTGATATGAACTAGATAGGCAGATGTGAAACCACAGACTCTAACTCAGGAAAGTTGGGATCAAGTGAAGAAACAAAGTCAGGCAAGGGTTCTTAGTGATCTTCGGGTCATTTGCTTCCCCCTACAGTTTCTAGACTTCCTGATTCACTCTGCTATCATACAGTGGCTCCACGCTCATCATCATATCCTTAACTGTAGATAAACAAAAGCATCACCTTATCATTTACATGTCCATCATCATGTACCTTCTGGTGCCCATTCCTGAGTTAATTCATTCTGTATGTTTGCAAGCAAAAGCCCTAGGAGAAACAACTCAAGGAAAAATTAGGTTTGCTCATTGTTTCAGAGGGTAGAATCCAGTGTAGTGAAGAAGGCATGATAAAATTGCTCAGTCTGGATGATAAGAGCTTGTACTGACAGCTGTTTGTACCACAGAGGAACAGGAAATGGGTGCATGGGAAGAAACCACAGGACATGTATTTACATGTATTAACTCACTTGGCCTCTCTGAAAAGATTCCACATTCCTTATAGTAACTTCACAAGCTGAAGACTGGTGATTCAAAGCACACTTCTGTGGAAGATATCTCAGATTTAGAACTAACACTTTCTTTTCATAATAGAAATTATAACCTTATATCCTTCCCACCATTGTATTTTGGAAATAGGGCACATCACTTTCTTTTTGGCTTCTACAGAGTAATTCATGCCAAGGATTTGTTTTGAGACTTGTAGACCTTGGATTTTTGTCCTTTGAGCAAATTGAAACCCCCATGGGATATATATTCAAAGGAGATCAAATCAATGTACTAAATATACATCTGAGCTCTTCCCAATAGGCAGGAAATAAAAACAATGTAACTTTTAATCAACTGATGGTGAACTGAGTAAGAAAAAGTGAGGCATGTATACCACAAAACACTCAAACAAACAAATGTAAAAACCCTTGCCATTTGTGATAATGTAGATCAAAGTTTAGATCATTTTGTTTAGTCGTATAAGAAAAATATAAGTACTGCACAATTTCACTAGTGTTTCAAATTAAAGAGTTGGTATCATAAGTTCAAGAGAAGAATAGAAGTTACTAGAAGGTGGAGAGAGTTCAGAAGAGAATGTGGTGAGAAAAGGGTAATTAAAATAATTAAAAATATGTGAAAACAAGAATTTTTTTTAATTTCAAAATATGTATTTTAGTTGTTTATGTGCATTTTGCCTATGTGTATGTGTGTCTGTGTACCACAAGTATGCAATGCTCACAGAATGTAGAAGAGGACACCAGATGCACTTGGACATAGAATTACAGATGAGTGCTTGTTAAGGCCAATATGGATGATAGGAATTGATCTGGTGTCCTCTGGAATACCAGAGAGTGCTTTTAAGCCACTGAACCATATTTCCAGCCCCAGAAGAAAGATATTCTACTCATAACTGTATAATGGGTTGACTTTTAATCAGGATTATATATGGTATATTTAAAAAAACAAGCAGAAAGGATTTTGAATATCTTAAAATATGATCAATGAAAAAGATAGATAAGTTTGACTGTTTCAAGCCTTATATCACATGGATATAAGTCCAAGAAGTGCTTGAGAGGTGGAGTATAACTCAGAGGGAGAGTGATGCCTAGCAAACATCAACACCTTGTATGTGATTTCAAGCATAAGAAAAATGAAAAATATACATGATATCCCATTATGACATTATGTATAAGTTAAATAAAAGAAAATAAATGAAATAAAAGAATACAAAAGTAAAGTATTTAGAGGTTACATCTTAGGAAACCAGTCTTCATACATCTTGTGTGTTGAGATAAGTTTGGTTCTTTGAAGGCCAGGGTTAAAGGCCAGCATAAGAATGTGCCCTCAAAGCCTATGTATTGGAGGCTTGGTAGATAGTGCTGTGTGACCTTTCCTTAGACACCATGTTTCCTTAGACTCAATGCTATGTGAACAATGACTTTCCAAACAGTTTCAAATAAAGCTGTCACTGTAGAAGTTGGTTATCTCAGTTGTCTCATTACAGTGAGAGGAGCTAACAAACATGGGAGAGGTAAAATATATTTCTATTGATTGCATATTTTCTTCTAGCCAAGTTCACCAAACATTAAACTATCAATATGTTTATATAAGAATATTATTTTGAAGCAGTCTTAGTTCCCTAAAACATAAATGTTTGAAGGCTTTATACACATTTTAAAGGAGATGTGGGATAATTTTATCCCTTGGTTAAAAGGTGTAATGAGAATTTAGACAAAGACTCAATGTCAACAGAAGTAAGAAGAAATGATGCATACTTTTTTTTTATATATATATATATATACCACATTTATTGAAAGTCATTGATTGAGGTAACAAATTTTTGTCTTTATGTTGATGACTCTCAGTACTTTCTCAGGAAACCTGCTGACCTGAAACACCTGAGAGTGAAATTCATCAGGAGTTCAAATATTAAAATGGTATTTAAATGTCACCAAAATTTCTAGCAGGATTTTTGTACTTTTCGAGAGGAAGAGTTGAGAAGAGTTCATGACTGAAGGCAGCTTTGATGGATGGTAAGACTGACAGCCATACCAGCTGAGAATACAAAATTAGCAAAACCTTGGCAGCATAAACTTTAAGAGCAATTTGGGTAGGATCAAGGGTTCTGGAAGCCATTTCCCATCTGTCCATCTGGGGCAATGGGCAGCGAATGGAGCAGAGAAACAAGGATTTATAGCCAAATGAAAACTGAAGTGTGCTTTTCTAATACAAACACTCTAGGAAAAAATATGAGTTTCTAGCAAAGATAGAAAAGAGTAGACTGATATATGTAACACTTTTTCCTCCCATTCGTTGTCCGCAATTCAGTCAACTCATTTGGAGATGGGAAGAACTGAGCAGGTTACTAATACAAAAGACTCTCAATTCCATGGGTTACTGTGCCCAGCAGTGGCAGGTGGTTTTCTGAATGCTAGGCCCTTTACTCTCTGCTATTTAGTGGGTAATAAGCTGGTAGAAACATGTTCTGAGCCTCTTTGCCTATTCAACAGACCCAGCCAGAACCACAAGGCACAACAAAAAGTAAGTTATCTCAATATCAAATTTCATCTGACTTGATTTCAACAGTTAAGATATTTTGGTATTAATGTTACAGGATAAAAAGGAAATAACTACTTTTGTTTTATGGAAGCCTGTTTTTAATGTTGACACATGCCTGCACTAAATAATTTTGCAATCATTTTTATATTCCTCCTAAATAGGATTTCACATTTAATTAACTTAAATAACCACATAAAATGTATCATTTTGCTAGAATCATTTTCATAACAGATTTACTATCCTTCCATATGATGACACAACAAGATAATAAATGACAGGCTCTTTAATCCAAAAATTTTAATTCATGGACATATGCACTCCTCGAGGATTAGGTAAAAAATAGTCTATATTACTAAAGATGCTTTAGGGTGGTCATAAAGAAATGAAAACAACTAACTGTAAAGGAAAGCAGTAATAGGTCAGAAGATGAAGTTCTTAAAACAGAAAAAGTAGGGCTAATATCAGACCTTACAGAAAAGAAAAGATCTGAAGAGAGAGCATGAGTGTGTGCATACAAACACATACACACACAATACAATTATGACAAAGATTTTCTGAAATGAGTTTTTTATATTTTTATTTATTTATTTATTTATTTATTATATTTATTTATTTATATCTGCATGCCAGAACAGAGAATCAAGATCATACTATAGATGATTATGTGTGGTTATTGGGGATTGAATCCAAGACTTCTGGAAGAACAGTCAGTGCTCTCAACCACTAAGCCATCTCTCCAGCCTCAAAATGAGGCTTTAATGTAAACAAAATGTGAACAAATGTGAACAAAACTCAGCTTTGGAGGTGTTACTAGATCTAGCTAACTGAAAACACTCAAAAGTTAATTTAATAACTTACTACCACATGCACATTAATAAAAATGCCATTACGAGTTTGCTTTCCTATATGGATTTGAAAGCCTGAAATTTAATAATATTTCCCAGCAACCTCTCAGCTTCCTCAACAACCTATGGAGAATAAATAAGATAATCATGTGTTATTTTCATTTATGAACATCATAGACTTTTAAACAAAATAAATTCAATTGTTAAACAGGAAAGTGTGTTCACTAATAAATAAATAAACATTTTAACTATATAGATGAGCTATTTGTCACATACACTATTAGGAAAAAAAGTTTCTTCAAAACTTATAAGAACATGAATATTTAGGAAATTGTCACAGGTTCAAATATTTTTTAAGCACAATGCATGTACAGAATTATAAAGGACATTTTACTAATACTATCAAGTATGAGAATCCTTGGTTTGAAAGTTTGGCCAAGTCCTCATGTTCTTTGGTATACAAAAAAATGAAGGTAATGGAATAAATATAGATATTTGGCAACTGCCCAGAACAGAGAATCTAGAATAAAATGCATCAAAACTGGACTCCATGATAACATTCTATGAACAAATGAGGTTGTTTACCTTAGTGAATTATAAAAAGATTGAAAAGTATTACTCCCTTCACTACTGAGCTCTATGATTTTATAAAAATCAGGTAAGTAGCCTGGCTAGCTAGATTCACAAATTGGACTCATCATTGTCTTGCTTACTGAAATTTTTGTAAGTGAGCTAATTGTGTTGATAAAATTTCCAGTACACACACACACACCATCACACATACACACACACTCATGCACACATAACACACACACTCATGCACACATACACACACACTCATGCACACATACACACACACCTTAACAGATTGGGACTATTTTCCATCTGACCCCTCTACTGGCATGTTCATCCTTTAACAAATAAATCAGAACAGAAGAAACAAGAATGCAAATGTGGTTTCAATTTAGATTAAATATCAAGTGGAATCATTTGTTCTGAGAGGGGAAATAAGGTTAATTTTACACATAGATTTATGACAATCCAATCAGATATAACAGTTGCTTGGCAGGTAGGAGAGTTTTGACTGAAACCACAACTATAAAGTTAACCTTCAGTAGCTAGTATCCATGCATCATCCTCTATGGTTTCTTAGACCCCAGTTTACTTCCCTTCCCCCATCCTTCAAATCATGTTTCCCTTTCCTTCCTATACATTTTGTCTGTCCTCAGTCTCCTTCTGTTTATCTATTTCAAAACTGAATTGTTCCTTCATTTTTTGCAATACCCAGTATAATAGAAAAGAGATAATCTAGGACACAGAATTTAGATTGATATAATGACCAGCAGCTAATCAACTCCAAATTCATTCTCTCATTGCCAACAATAATAATATATTTATTTTAAGGTGAAATTGTCTTCCACTTTGGAAAAAATAACATCTTTGTAGTTTGAGACATTAACAACTTCAGTGTTAGACCTGACACTCTGAAACTTCTAGAGGGAAAGTGGGATATAATGTAGATATAATGTGCTTATAAAATAGATAAGGGCTTTCTGAGTAAGATTCTAGTTATGCAATAAATTAAGTTAACAATCAAAAATGGTATATCATGAAACTAAAATGCTTCTATACAGCAAAGAACACTGTCATCTAAAGGAAGTGCAGGCAGGAGAATATTCATTTGACAATTTGTGACTGTAATATACGAAGAATTTGAAAAAAAAAAAACCCTAAAACTTCATGAAAGCAAATAACAATTTAAAAATGAACTAGGGGAATGCCAGTTCCCCTAGGAGGGAGGTAGGAGTTGGTGAATGGGGGAGCACCCTCATAGAAGCAGGGGGAACAGGGAAGGAATGGGGGCTTCCAGAGGGGAAACTGGGAAAGGGTATAACATTTGAAATGTAAGTAAATAAAATATCGAATAAATAAAGAAGAAACAGAGTGAAAAAATGAACTATGGAAGCAATAAATACTTTTCAAAAAAAGATAAATAATAACGGGCAATAAACACTTGAAAAAGTGTTCAACGAGCCATGGCTATACTTGGACTACAGAAGAGGCTTCCCTCTAGTGTTCTCTGCTGTGGTAAAGTGAAGTTCTGGTTGGACTCCAATGAGACCAATAAAATCACCAATGTCAACTCGCAGATCAGGAACCTGATCAAAAATGGGCTGATCACCTGGAACCTTTGACTGTCCATTTCTGGGTTGATGCTGGGAAATATGGCAAGATGGAGTATAGGGAAGCAGAAGGGTACACTCTGCCCTCAGATGCCAGAGAAGGTGACCTGGATGAGAGGAATGAGGATCCTGTGCCAGATTCTCAGGAGATATTGAGAATCTAAGGTCAACTGCCGTAGCATCACACTTGTACCTGAAGTTCAAAGTGGATGTATTAAATAATAACAAGGGTTCTCGTGTAGCACATCCACAAACTGAAAGCAGACAAGGCCCACAAGAAGCCACTGGCCAAGACTCACAAATCTAAGACCAAGGAAGCATGGAAGCACAGGGAAAATTTTCTCCAGATAAAGAAGGAGAGATGTCAAGACTCCATCCAAGGAGGATGAGACCAGGAAATGAAGCTTGCCTCATGTTTGTACATAGTGGTCTAGCTGTAGACTCACATGTATCAGTTATTTAAAAAACAAAAAACAAAACAAAAACAAAAAACAAGCCTTATAGAAAAGAAAAGAAAGAAAGAAAAGAAAAGAAAAGAAAAGAAAAGAAAAGAAAGAAAAGAAAAATTGTTCAACATCCTTACTATCAGGTAAATGAAGATTAAACATCAAGGGAAGAAGGTAAAGATGGTGGCACACATATAACAATTGAATTTTATTCATCTATAAAGAAAATTCTAATCATATATTTATAGAAAATGAATGGGTCTGTAAAATATTATACTTATTTAGGTAATTCAAATTCACAAAATCAAATGCTACATGTTTTCTGTCATGTTTGTGGGAGAACACAGCTCTGGCTGTGAAGTATTACAAATTAGATGTCAACAAAAGATTTGTTTTCCAAATATGCTCATTTTATTCTAACAAACATTCCCTACCATATTATGCTAATAAAAATTAAAGAGATATCTCACCGTGTGGGAACAATTGATTGGGCAGAAAATGCTGAAGGGGTTCCAGTGCATAATCCCTCCTGTGAGGTCAGTATGAAAGCTTGAGCTCAACTATGGCAAGCTGAGAAGATGACAGTAAGGTGATCCTTGAAAATACTGAGCTGGCAGACACGTGCAAGCCTTGCAACAGTGCTCAAAGTTCAACTGCCACTGAAATCAGCATCAAACAGAATCCAAGTCCTCTAGTGAAAGGGTATAATACAAGAAGCTAAAGAGCAAAAGCTTTGTCTCCCAACGTGATATAGAGATCATTTCCAGTGTTCCAATGTTCCAGTGTTTTTGTAGCATTTCACTGGGCAATAGTTTTGTGTCAAGAGGATCAGTCTTGGGGTTATTCATGAGTATATCCAGTACTGTATTGGGCTTAGCTATATCTGAGCTTTGGAGTGACCTGGTTATGGCAGTTCCTTTAAGGCCTAGCTAGATTGCACTAAGCTGCCTAATGACAAGCCCTATCTTACACTATATAATTCTAAGTAATTCAAAATGTTTTCTTCTATGTTCCTCACATATACGGCACATGGTTTTATTAAGTTTTGAAATTGTAATTTACAATAGGGTGGAACTACAAGTCATTAGAGGGACAGGTGGCCAGAAGAGGCATTAAGGAAAATATAGGTAGGAGAACACCCAAGTATATGAAGGCAAAGGGGAGAACACCAGGAAGACGTTCAAATAAGGATGGAGTAAGTAGAGATGTGTGAGAGAGAGAGAGAGTTAACTAAAACCGAGGATGTAGGAGGAAGCCAATTAGAAACACTATACACTATTTAAGAATGGTAATTACTAACTTATGATAGAGTAACAACCTCATCTAGAGTCCGTGTTCTCCATAGCTAACTTATGATAGAGTAGTAAGGGGTTAAGTTTAGACTTGATAATACTTTTATTCTCAACAAAAAATTCAACAAAAGTCTCCAGATGACAATACCTTAGTTTTTATCCCAAACAAAAACAAAACAAAACAAAACAAAAAAACCTCAAGAAAAATAAACAAAACAAAAAACCAACAAAACCAAAACCTCAACAAGCCATTGCTGAAATTTGTGTGGATTGTAGAAAAGGAAATGAAGAGGTGAAAGTGGAGAATGAATACATATTTTGTAGAATTAGTATCTTTGTCCTCATGATCCTGAATAATGCTCATTAGTATCCTGTGATCAGGACATAAGAAATTGAAGGCTCCTGATTATGAATGATATAAAATGTTAAGTAGCATTCAAGATTAAAACATTAGTGATGAGGATGATGAGAATTCTTATACTCTACTTCTTCAGTCTGTACACAATGCTTTGCCTCTCTGGACAGTGAGTGCTACAAGGTCGGCTAGAAATCAATGATATTTTCTCACCTGCCTGCCCTCTCACCTATATACCTACATCCTTCCTTTCTCCCTGTATTCTTTTTGAAATTCTTTTTTTTATTATTATTTACTTTTTTAAATCAAACTGTAATTTTGCTTATTCACACAGGGTTATAAACATCAAAAAGGCAGACGTGGGGAAGGGATAACACTGGAGCTAGGTGTTCAGGGGAGTACAGATATCTTTCAGAACAGGAATCGGCTGGGTGAAGTTCAGGAGACAGATCACTATGACTTGTTCTTGTCTAAGTTGGTACTATCCACTGAGGCTGCCTATTTACAAGGTCTGGTGACTACTCATGCTGGCAAATTTCCACAAAAGCTGCCTGTTTACAATAGCTTATAGCCATCTGTTTCAGTGTTTTTCCACAGAGACCCAAGATTTTGTGTTAGCATGTATTATGTCAGGCCATTGCTGATTTTAGGCTATGGTGATTTTAGACCTTCAGGCTGCCCTGACATCTCCTCCCTTCTCTAAGTATAGAAGGGCCGTGGGATTCTAATCTTGCAAAGGCGGGGATGAGGCCTGAACTCCAATAATTGAAGGGGACCTTGTAATGGTTCCGGTCTTCCTGTCATCGTCCGTGAGAGGCATGAGGGCCATACCCATCCCTATGTCTTTTCCTGGAGGGGATACTTTGACATCACCCTATGTAGTCAATCTTGCCTTCAGAGAAGCCAGAGAAATATTTTTAACTATATTTATATTCCCTTGCAGTGCTTAGCCTTGCAGCCTAAGCAAGAATTCAGATCGCCAGTCAGAGGTTCTGGGTAGCCCTCTATGCTTGGTCAGGGCAAAGTCCCCTCTTTAGGTTGGGTGAGATGGGTTTTGGAACACCCTAGATAGAGTAACAACCTCATCTTGAGTCTCATGGTCCTCCTTTATCTACTTATGGCCCTGGATAACACGCATTTTAAAGATAAATAGTATGTTCTTATAAAACACATACACATAATCACACACACATTCACAAGGTATGCATACATGTGAACGTAAAGACACAAGGGGCAAGGCACACACATGTGAATACACACAGAGAGCAAGGCACACACACATGTGAACACACATCTCAAGACAAACATGCAAATATACACACACATCACAACAAATCACACAAAGAGAAAACCTTCCTGCCAAGCTAAGAGGGGAGCAAGTTTCTTTTATCTTAGAGTGCTGGGGGTTATATAAATATTTTGGTTATCTTTATGGGTCCTCCCCTCAGCTTGAGTTGCTGATCCTAGAAAAAAGAAAGGACTGAGAGCCCATAAACAAGTATAGGAGTGACCATGACCATTTCTGACAAGACTGGACCAATTAACTAGGATGCCCTGCTGGTTGGAGAATAAGCTTGCAGGAATGGAAGAAGCCTGAAGTTTGCCACCATCATTATTTATTTGTTCTTTTTTCCCCATCTGTTTCCCTGTAAGGGATTTGTCTAGCTCATGGTCCCTCACTAGCACAGCCAGCATAAAGAATAATCTTTCTGCTTTAGATTAAAAAAAAAAAGTAATTCAGTTGTAAGTTGATACTGTTATCTCCTTAAAATGACCAAGGACATATTTGCCTGTTTAGTTTTAGTCTAGAGGTGCTTTCACAGGGTTCATTCAGAGACAGCCTAATAAGCCAGGAATTCTGATGATACCCAGTATATCCATCAATCCTCTTGCTGTCTGAGTGTAACATTCTACATCACCTCTAGCTGAATAAAAGGCAAAATAAACTGCCAGTTCTAATAGTATGCCCAGTTCCTATGCCAAATAAATACGAACACACTCGAAACTTTGATAGAATGGAATGAGTAGCAAAGTCTATCATGTTTAATTACAAGCTGAAATTTTTACATGGTATTCTTTTGACAGTTATAACTTTTATGTAACTGGGAAATACATAAGGCATCTAGCATTCAAACGAGAATATTTAACCTCAGCTCACTTCTCCCAGGTATAAATAACAGTACAAATGTGTGTATATATGCACAGGAAAATAAATGCACCATTTTAATTTCTTTCTAAAGTATGAGGAAATTCAAATATTTAGAATTATTCAAAGATATGTAGGACAGAGAGACTATAAATAGCATTTCAAAGGAAAGGAACAAGTAACAAATAATGATTTGACATTTGGTACATAATTTTCTCTTAAGTCAGTCTTTTTTCAACAATCTCTTGTTCAAAACCCTTTAGTGGAAGGCTGGAGAGATAAGTCAGCATTCAAGAACACTTGATGCTCATCCAGACAACTGGTTTGGTCCACAGAACCCATGTTGGCAGCATACAACTGCCTATAACTTATGCTTCAGGGAATCTGATATCCAGTTTTAGATGCAGTTCGCACCTGCACGCACATGACATCCATTCACATATACACATACAAAATGTACTAAGTATTTTAAAAGTTGATACTTGAAAAACAAAAAATTTTAAGTAGCTCTGTGACACCATTAGAATATTTAGTTCTTCTAGCGAGCAATAATTTTTTTTATCTGTTTCCAGTTCATGTACAGGAAGCTGGGACTACAACAGAGAACAGACATAGCATCTCTTCTAAACCTCTAGGAATGTGAGAAATTATTCAACTAGGGGAAAACTTAAAAGTATTATGTAGTCAATTCTTTGAAAAAGAAATATGTAGTGTATGAACTTTTAATAACTATGCCCAAAATTTTGACATTATAACAGTGTTTTTATCTATTAAGCTCAGCCACAAGATTCTTCCTTCATGTGACAAGAAAAAAAAAATCATGAAATAAAAGTCATAAATGTTTTATATAAGCGTGATTGTAAATAATTAACATCATTGGCCAATACATTCTATATTTAGAGAGGCTTGCTAAACCATATCTCACAGGGTGAAATCTGACCTGCTACCTCTTTTGTAAGGAAAGATTGATGAGTGCCACAGTTGTATCCATTTGTTTACATTATCATGAATGTTTTCTGTGCTATGTTGGCAGAACATTGACTGCTTGCAGCAGAGACCTCTATCTCTGGAAAGATGCTGAAAACACTATTTGTCTCTTTGGAAAAGACATTACTGTAACACTTGTACAGGTAATGAAGGAAGGAAGTAAGAGTGCAGGTGAGTGATCAGCTTAAAAAATGATATTGTTAGAAGTGTAGGAGAGAAAAAAATAGGTGATGTTTTATATTAGAGATGCTGAGCCACTCATGTATTCAAGAAATTTTAAGAAATCAACTGGGAAGAAGTTGATAAATTATTGAAGGTGGTAAATGGAGACAAGGAATATTTTAAGGATAAGATTTATGCTTATGTCTTATGAGGAAGGATGGATAATAATGTCACTTATTGGAAATGCACCAAGTTTATAAAGAAGAAAGGTTTCAGTAATATACTGGTTTTTGTTCATGCTGGATGGTTTTTAGTTCCTTTGTCAAAAATCAAGTGACCATAGGTGTGTGGGTCATTTCTGGGTATTCAATTCTATTCTGTTGATCTACCTGCTGCGCTGTACCGATATCATGCAGTTTTTTGTGTTTTGTTTTTTTTTTATCACTATTGCTCTGTAATACAGCTTGAGGGTCAGGGGAATGATTCCCCTACAGTTCTTTATTGTTTTTGCTATCCTAGGCTTTTTGTTATTCCAACAAGAATTGAGTTGGAATTTTGATAGGGGATTGCATTGAATCTTTAGATTGCTTTTGGCAAGATGCCCATTTTTACTATATTAATCCTGCCAATCCATGAGCATGGGAGATCTTTCTTCTTGTGAGATCCTCTTTAATTCCTTTCTTCAAAGACTTGAAGTTCTTGTCATACAGGTCTTACACTTGCTTGGTTAGAATCATACTAAGGTTATTTTATATTGTTTATAAACTATTGTGAAGGTGTCATTTCCCTAATTTCTTTCCCAGCCTGGTTACCTTTGAGTAGAGGAAGGCTACTGATTTGTTTAAGTTAACTCAAGATTTGTGAGTTAATCCAACCACTTTGCTGAAGTTGTTTATTAGGTTTCCGAGTTTCTGGTGGAAGTTTTGAGGATCGCTTAAGTATACTATCATGTCATCTGCAAATAGTGATATTTTGACTTCTTCTTTTTCCATTTATATCACTTTGACCTCCTTTTGTTGTCTAATTGCTCTGTCTAGGACTTTGAATACTATATTGAATAGGTAGGGAGAGTGGGCAGCCTTGTCTAGTCCCTGATTTTAGTGAGATTGCTTCAAGTTTCTCTCCATTTAGTTTGATGTTGGCTACTGGTTTGCTGTATATTGCTTTTACTGTGCTTAGTTAATGGCCTTGAATTTCCTGATCTTTCCAAGACTTTTACCATGATGGAGTGTTGAATTTTATCAAATGGTTTCTCAGCATCTAGTTAAATGATCATGTGGGACTGAGCACTAGGTACCCAATGGAAGAGTTAGGAGAAAGGACTGGAGGAGCTGAAGGGGTTTGCAACCCCATAAGAAGAAACAACATCAATCAACCAGGACTCCCCAGGCTCCCAGGGACTAAACCACCAACCAAAGATTACACATAGAGGGAGGGGACCCATGGGTGCAGCCGCATATGTAGCAGAGGGATGGCATTTTCAGGAATAAATGGGAGAAGAGACCCTTTGTCCTATGAAGTCTTGATGCCCCAGTGGAGGGGAATGCCAGGGTGTGGATGCAAGAGTGAGTGAGTGAGTGAGTGAGTGAGTGAGTGAGTGTGGTGAAGTGAGTGGGGAACACCTTCATAAAATCAGGGGGAGGGAAAGAAACCAGGAAAGAGAATAACATTTGAAAGTATATAAAAGAAAATGTGTAGCCCAGGCTAGCCTCGAACTCGTGATCCTCCTGCCTCTGCTCATCCTTCAGCAAATCCTACCGGCGTGTGCCACCACAACCGGCACAAGATTTTTTTTTTTTTCCCTGCTGAAGGACAGCAGATTCAAACTCACGGACAGACAGAGCACTCTAGTGACAGAGCGGGATCACTACAGCGATGCACCACTGCAGGCCGGTTTGAAAAGCAGAATGAGCATATTATATAGTCAGTGACTGGGTAAAAACACCAATCATTTGTGAACTGCTTTTTTATTCATTTATTATATTTATTATTTATTTTTAATTATATAATTAAGGTAACAAATTTTAGTTACATTTCCAGTGCTGAGACAAAACAGCATGACCAAGGACACTTGTAAAAGAAAAAAATTAATTTGGGAACTCATAGTTAAAGAAAGAGAGGCTATGGTGGTTATGACAAGAACATATTATAGCAGGAGACCTGGTGCTCAAGCCATAGCTGGGAGCTTCTATCTGATACACAAATACAAGGCAGATTAAAGGGAGCTGAGATTGGTGTGTGTTTCTGAAACCTCAAACTTCGCCTTCAGCAACACACTTCCTCGAAGACCATATCTCCTCATCTCTCCCAAGAAGTTCCACCAACTAGAGAGCAAGAATTGAGCTGTATAAACATATAGGGGACATTTTCATTCAAACCACTACACTGTGTATCAAGGTACACTGCAAAATGCTTTGTTTTATTTTTTTTCCTTTTTCTAATTTTATTTTTTTTGCTTATTCACTTTATAACCCGTCCCAGTCACCTCCTCCCACAATCCTTCCCCATCTCTTGTTTTCTGAGTACCCCTCCTCCTGTATCCCCCACCCTGCCACTTTAAGTCTCTGAGAGGCTAGGTACTTCCCTCCCATTGAGGCCAGATGAGGCACCCAGCTAGAAAGACCATACTCCATATACAGGCTGCATGTTTTGGGATAGCCCCCCCTCCAGATGTTTGAGACCTACATGAAAACCAGCTGCACATTTACAACATATGTGCAGGGAGGCCTAGGTCCAGCCCATGGAGCTAGATCTGTGTAGAATAGGTATGCTCCAGGGTTGGTGATTCAGTCTCTGAGAGCTCCAAGGGTTCAGGTTGGTTTACTCTGTTGATCTCCTGTGCAGTCCTATCTCCTTAGGGCCCACAATCCTTCCGCCTATTCTTTATAAGAGTCCTCAAGCTCCATCCACTGTTTGGCTCTGGATGTCTGTATCTGTCTGAGTCAGCTGCTGGTTAGAGCCTCTCAGAGGACAGCTTGCCCCTGTCTGTTCTCAGGCTGGAGGTTTAGATCCTGGGAGCTCTGGTTGAATCTTTTGATACTCATTCTAAAAAGGACAAAAGCACCCTCACTTTGGTCTTCCTCCTTCTTCTTGAGGTTTCATGAGGTTTATGCGTTGCATCTTAGGTATTGTGTGTTTTGGGGCTAATATCCGCTTATCAGTGAGTGCATACCATGTGTGTTCTTTTGTGATTTGGGTCATCTCACTCAGGATGATATTTTTTTCGCTCCATCCATTTGCCTAAGAATTTCATGAGCTCATTATTTTTTAATAGCTGAGTAGTACTCCATTGTGTAAATGTACCACATTTTCTGTATCCATTCTTCTGTTGAAGGACATCTGGGTTCTTTCCAGCTTCTGGCTATTATAAATAAGGCCGCTATAAACATAGTGGAGCATGTGGCCCTGTTGCATGTTGAAATATCTTCTGGGTATATACCCAGGAGGGGTATAGCTGGGTCCTCAGGTAACACTATGTTCAATTTTTGAGGTATCGCCAGACTGCTTTCCATAGTGGTTGTACTAGCTTGTACAAAGCTCAATTCCAAGTGGATCAAGGACCTCCACATAAAACCAGCTACACTGAAACTAATAGAAGAGAAAATAGGGAAAAGCCTTGATCACATGGGCACAGGGGAAAAGTTCCTGAACAGAGCACCAATGGCGTATGCTCTAAGATCAAGAATTGACAAATGGGATCTCATAAAACTGCAAAGCTTCTGTAAAGCAAAGGATACGGTCACAGGACAAAGTGGGAACCAACAGATTGGGAAAAGATCTTCACCAACCTTACATCTGATAGAGGGCTAATATCCAAGGTATACAAAGAACTGAAGAAACTAGATTCCAGACCATCAAATAACCCTATTAAAAAATGGGGTAGAGAGTTGAACAAAGAATTCTCAACTGAGGAAACTCGAAATGATTGAGAAACATCTAAAGAAGTGTTCAGCATCCCTAGTCATCAGGGAAATGCAAATGAAAACAACACTGAGATTCCACCTCACACAGTCAGATTGGCTAAGATCCAAAACACAGGTGACAGCAGATGTTGGCGAGGATGGGAGAAAGAGGAACACTCCTCCATTGTTGGTGGGATTGCAAGCTGGTTACAACCACTATGGAAAGCAGTCTGGCGATACCTCAGAAAATGCTTGTTTTAAATGTTCATGTACACTGTAAAATAGCTAAATCGAGTTAAAGATTATGTATTATTTCTATATGCGTATTTTTGTACTGACAATATTAAAGCTCTATCTATTTAGTAATTTTAAGTGGAAAATACTATTTTTTAAATATAGTCACCATGTTGTACGATAAATTTGAATTTTACCTTCTGGCTAATTTTGTGTCTTTTGACTACTAGCTCCCAAATTGCAGTCAACTTGTTGACCTCTGGTAAATACAATCCTGACTCTGGCTTCTGTAAAGTTGACCCTTTCAGATTCTATACATGGGTATTTATCCATTTGTGTCTAACTTACATCACTTGGTATAATGTTCCAGATTCACCCAGGGGTTCCTTTTCTTTAAAGGCTAATGAATATCCCATTGCTCACACATACTACCCTTTCTTTACCAGTTTACCCACTCAGGGACATTTAGGTAAATTCTGCACCTTGGCTTAATGCTTCAATGAAAATGGTGTGGCAAATTACACTTTGACATGTAATTGTGTTGTCTAAAATATGTTTCCTGGATGTGTATCTAGAAGTAAAATATCTGGATCATATACTAGTCCTATTTTAATGTTGTAGGGAAACTCTGTCCCACTTCTCTAAAATGATTATACTTATTTACATTTCCACAAAGTCTTTATAAGTGATTTCTACAACCTTTGTGCTAACCAAGACATACTTTCTGTATTTTGGTAATAGTGCTTTTAAACAGGTAGAGATGGTATATACATTTCTGATTTTCAATTCCTATTTTAAAATATCAATCTTTCTGTATTTTCTTTTAAAAATGCTTTTTTCTAGGTCCTGTGATAATTCTAAATTAAGTTGTCTTCTTGTTTAAAGTGAAAGCTGATTATATTTTGAACATTATCACCTAACAGATGGACCAATCAAAATTATTTTTCCTACTCCACAGGTTATCCCTTCATTTGCTAACCCTTTCCTTCTATGTATTATATGTGAATCAAATGTGTGAATGACATGTCTGTCTTATAGGAAGTAATTAGTCTAATATTTTACCTTAATTTAATGTTGCTTAAAAATAAACACAAACTGAAGAGATGGCTTAGATGTTAAGAGCACTGACTGTTCTTCCAGAGGACCTGGCTTCACTTCCTAGCACCAACAAAGTGGTTCATAGCTGTCTGTAAGTTCAGTTCCATGGAACCAAACACACACACACACACACACACACACACACACACACACACACTAGGGAAAACACCAATATACATTCAAATAAAAAAATATAAAAATATTTAAAAACTAAACAAAACCAAACCACCTAAATTCCAACTGCTATTGTGATTGTGATATGTATTAAGAATTTATAAGGCTAATTTGAACCAAAATACTTAAGATTTAAAATAACATGCAAGTGGATGGTGTGTGAGTGGCAGGGCCAGTGCTCTGGCCCACCTGAGCCTGTGGACTGAGCTGAGGGGCAGCAAGAACACTTGTGATAGCCGCTCGTGGCCTCAGGCCTTGCCAAGTTGGGAAGATGGTGGCTCCTTAACCACAAGCCAGATCGGGTGCCACTGATATAAATATTAACCACAACACAGCTTGATATCTCTGTTTAATGAGTTGTGTGGGTGTTGTTTTCGGCAATAGAAAATTGCCATCAGTTTGTAGCTAGCCACCAGTGGTCTTGGCAATACACTGCCATAGTAAATAGAGTTTCTATTGTGGCACCAAACACCGAGACCAAAAGGCAAGTGAGGAGGAAGGATTTTTTCAGCTTATACTACTACATTGCTTTTCATCACCAAAGGAAGTCAGGGCAGGAAGTCAAGCAAGGCAGAAACGTAGAGCAGGAGCTGATTCGCGGGCCATGGAGGAGTGCTGATTATTGCCTGGCTTCCCCTGGCTTTCTCGACCTGCTTTTGTTTTAGAATAGGGAGCCACCAGTTTAGTTATGGCACTACCCAGGTTAGGCTGGGCCCTCCTGCATTGATCACTAGTTGAGAAAATGTGTTACAGCTGCATCTCATGGAGGCATTTCCTTGACTGAGGCACCTTCATCTATAAAGACTCTATCTTGTCTCATGGGTTCCCATGAGAAACTTTTAGCCATGAACTCAATTAGATGTAACCGAGAAGTGTCCATTGTATTAGGTTGCTCTTCAGATGACCCTTACTTTCAGCTGCCCTACCTAATATTTTCTCCCTTCCTCCTCTTCCTTCCCCTTTCTGTTTGATCCTCCAATTCCAACTCCTCATTTATCTATCCATACATATCTACTTTATTTGCCTTTCCGAGCGAGATCCATTTTCAGGTTCAAGCCATGTCCTTTGGCTGCCAACATGTTGATGTTGTTAAGGACAAGCTTTAACACGATGGGCAAGAATAAAAATATTCCCAGGACAAAAAGGGCTAGTATGACCAAGCTATATATATGCCATTCTTGAAGCTTGACCAAAATAGAAATACTGACCTCAGGCCATGGGTAATTTTATCTGCACTATCTATTGTATCAATGCTCAGCAGAGCAGCATTCTTGAAATTCATAAGCTCACTATGCAAAGTTAAAACATCCAGAGAGGTGTTAGAATTATGCCAAATACACTGCAAGTGTCTTTAAACATTTTCCTAATTATAATGATGTAATATTCTACTGTTTAATGTATTACATTTTCTTTATCCACCGATGGACATCCAAGTTGCTTCCAATTTCTGGCTTTTATGAATAGAGCAGTAATTAAACATCCAATGTCTCTGTAGCAAGATGAAACATCCTTTGAGTATATGCCCAAGACTGATACAACTTGGTCTTTGCAAGGTAAATTGATTTGCATCTTCCTGAGGAACCCCAACACTGATTTCCATAGTGGCTGTACCAGTTTGTACTTCTACCAGAAGTAGATGAGTGTTCAATTACTTAGTATTGCTTTCCACCATAGGACGTCATTTGCTTTACTGGTTTTAGCCATTCTGGTTAGTATAAGTTGTTTTGATATACATTTTCCTGATGATTAAGGATGCTGAAACTTTCTTTAATTTTTCCACAGGCTCTGATTTCCTCCTTGGAGACTTCTCTATTTAGATCTGTACTCCATATTTAAGTTAGGTTATTTGATTTCTTGATGTCCAGTTATTTTAATTCTTTATATATTTTGAGTATGAGCTCTGTTTTGCATGTGGATTTGGGGAAAAATTATTTCCCTTTTTGAAGGCCATATCTTTGTCCAAATGATGAAGTCCATTGCTATATACAACTTTCATGATGTCCCATTTATTAATTATTCCTAGTTCCTGTGCTAATGATGTTTTATTGATAAAATCTTCTTCTGTGCCAATGAATTCAAGACTATTCTCTACTTTCTTGATTTCCATATTTAGTGAATCTGTCCTTATGTTGAAGTTGCTGATTTATGTGAAGTTGAATTTTGCTTAGGGTGGTAAGTGTCTATTTAGATTCTTCTACATTCAGCTATTCTATTTGATCACTACCATTTGTTGAAGATACTATCTCTTTCTTTCTGGTGTGTATTTCTGGTTTCTTTATTATAAAAAATCAGTTTATAGATATTTACTTGTTTTTCTGCACCTTCAGTTCTATTACATGATCAATGTGTTTGTTTCTGTGCCATTACCATGCTATTTTTACTAGGATGGGAGTGGATACCTTCAGTAGTTGTCTTTTTCTTTTATTCTTCTCTCATAGATTACATTCTGATCACAGTGATCACCATGATACCCACAAACCTTTCCTCCAGTGAATAAACACAGGTGGGCCAAAGATAACTGCTTGCAGAATAGCACTGCAGTGTGGGTGGTTGGAGGATGCCACTCAGGGGCCTACCAGCTGTGTGGCCAGGCTGCAGCTGGTAATACCACAATATGCAAGTATGTGGTTGACAGATGGGAGAAAATAGCAGTGAAGTAGCTTGAGAATTATGAAGAGAGACAGAACTGGAGAGTGGAGAGATGTAGCCTGTTGTGAGTGGCCAGCCCTGTCATCTGGATTCATAGTGAGGTCCAAGCTACTGTTAGGCCCATGCAGAGTATGTAGCCATGCAGTGGTAGGGGTCAGTGTGGATGTTTGTAGCTAATATTACCACTAGAGAACATGGGAATATCCATGGTTGGGCCAACTACTGGGCCCACCTGGATGTCCAGGGGCTGTGTAAAACCAGCTCTATCCATCATTAGATATGGAAACTCTGGAGAATTGGCCCTATGTTGTACCTCAGGCAGCACTCCAGAGTGTGGACCCTGTGCTTTGTCCAAGAAACACATTAGAGGTGGACCTGATGGCAGGGGTGTGAGTGAGACCTTCCAGAGGTTTTGAGTGTGGGAAATGTCCTGCTATTTGCTGTAGGGCAGTCAGGAGCAGAGGTCATATCCTCCTCCCCCTATTCCATCCCCTTCACCACCTGGGCAACCAGGAAAGCTGGTCCTGGGGTCATGAGATTAGGTGAGCTGGCCTGGTCCTTTGTGGCTGCAGGAAAGAGGCCCTGAACCTCCTTGGGAAGCACAGTAGTGTTGACTCTGGTCAAGATGATGCAGCTGAGCCAGTCCTGAGGATAAGACAGCAGGAAAGCTGACCCTGCTTTCTACTGATGGCAGCATTGGGGAGCCCACTCAGTGTTGGAAAACTGGCTCTGGTGGTGCTGATAAGGAAGAGCTGGGGGCCTGACCAGTTTTGCTATCACACAGGCCAATATCCAAGGCTCTGAAATGGACCACTCTAAAATTATCATCTGGGAACTGTTGGGATGTGTGAAAGGGCCAGTCCTGCTGTTCTAAAAAACTGCAAGTTCTCCATGAAACAGAGCAACAACAGGATAACTAGAAGTAATTTCAATGATGATCCAATAATGATGGTGTCACAAACCCAGAGATCTTGAACCAGATGAATGACTCAGTGTAATGAACCTTCACAAGTGAAAATATGTAGACAGAGAGATATATTGGGGGACACATTGTGACATTCTATAGCTTCCATGAGAAGATGTTTTCTACGCTTATGGCTTATGTGTGTCTCTCTCTGTGTGTGTGTGTGTGTGTGTGTGTGTGTGTGTGTGTGTGTGTGTTATTTTGGGGCATTACAAGAGTAATGGCTGGATAACAGGGGATGGGGAGTTGAGTGGGACTAGGGTGCCTGATGTAAAATTCACAAAATATTAATAAAAAGTTTTAAAGAGATAAAAAAATAATTGTGCAGTGTTAATTCTGTTTCTATTTTGTGGAATAATTCAAAGAGAATTAGCATTAATTTTCTTTAAAATTTAGTAGAATTTTGCTATAAATACATCTAATTCCAGGTAGATTTTTTTTTTCTTTTTTTTTTTTTTTTTTGTGGAGGAGGATGGAGAACTTTTAATTACTACTTCTATCTTACTATGGAGGATAGGTATGTTTAAATTGTTTGTCTTAACTTGATTTAGTTTTGGTAAGTGATGTATATCAAGATAATTATCCATTTTTTTTTAATTTTTCCATTTCATATATTTGGAATTTTAAAACTATGCCCTTATAATACTCTAGATACTTTGATGTGAGTTGTTAGCCTCCATTTTGTCGCAACTTTTATTAACTTAGATGTTTTCTCTTGACCTTAAAGTTAATTTGGCTAAGGGTTCATCAATATTACTGATTTTTTCAAGGATCCAAGTCTTAGTTTTATTGATTTCTGTGTGTGTGTGTGTTTCTTCTTTGTTTGTTCTATTTTATTGATTTCAGCCCCATTTAATAATTTCTTTCCATCTACTCCTTTTGGTTGTTATTACTTCTTTTTGCTTTAGAAGTTTTAGATGTATTGTTAAATTACTAGTATGCAGTATGCTAATTTGTATACAGTCACTTTGTGCTATAAACTTTCCTTTTTGAAATACCTTAATTGTGTCCTGCAACTTTGGATATGTTGTGTATTTGTTTTCATTCAGTTCTAGAAACTCTTCAATTCAGAACTGACTCATTTTTCATTCAGTAGGTAATTTTTCAGTTTTAATAAATTTGTAAGCTTTTTCTGTTGTTTCTTTTATTAATATCCAGCTTTAATCTCTGATGGTCAGATAGGAAGCAGGGTGTTGTATCAATTATTGTGTCTGTTAAGATTTGTTTTGTCTTTGAGAATGTTGCAAATTTTGAAGATAGTTCCCTGAGGTGTTGAGAAGAAAGAACACTCTTTTATGTTTGGCTGAAATGTTCTATAAATCATAATCTCTTTGGTCATTTTTGCTGATGGTGTCATTAAGTCTCAGAATTTCTCTGCTTACATTTTCTAGAAAGTAAACAATCTGTAGTTCTTCTCAGTCACGTTTTTCCCAATCTGCTTTCATACCATTTTAATTACTGCAAGTATTAAGGTCACTTCTAGGTTGAGGAACTAGCAATACAATAGATGCAAATAGTCAAGAAACAAGCAAGACAATAAACACAAATAGTCAATGAACAAGCAAGGCAATAAACAAAGTCCCACAATCATGCCTGTGATCACATGATTCTAAGGGCTTATCAGGATGACCAATATATATGAGCCTACTTCCCTATACTAGCCCAAAGTTATTTTCTTGCCTGAAGCCTAATTCTTTATTGTAGCCTCAAATTTAGATTCCTCCTGAAATTACTTCTTTGTTCTAGCCTAGGATTTAGATTCCTACCTGAAATTACTTCTTTGCTCTAGCCTAATGTCAGATACCTGCCTGAAGCCCATTTCTTGTCCTTGGCCAATGTCAGATACTGCCAAGCAGACCCAAAAGCTTTGCACATCTCACCCCCTTTTTTTATTTCATAAAGAAGACTGAGCTTGTCTTAGGTTGTTCTGACAAGAAGCCTTTCTTACCCATCATGGAATGTGCATTATCAAAAGCAATGCATTTCTATCTTAGGTTGGTAAGGCTATGTGCAGAATTTTACTCGTCCATTGCTTGCCAGCCTGTTAAATTAATAACTCGTCTGGGGGTCCATTTTTAGTTTCAAGACAGCCAACATTTTGATGTTGTTAAAGACAAGCTTTAACAAGATGGGCAGAAATAAAAGTATTCCCAGGGCAAAAACGACTAGCATGATCAAGCTAATATATGCCATTCTTGAAGCTTGAACAAAAATGGAAATACTGACCTCAGGCCACGGATAATTTTGTCAGCAGTACCTGCAGCATCAAGGATCAGCATGCAGCATTCTTTAAATTCATAATTCACTATGCAAAGGTAAAACATCCAGAGAGGTGTTAGAATTATGTCAAATACCTTGCAAGTGTCTTTAAACATTTTTGTCATTATAATGACTAATGTTTTAGACGAAACACAACTCCATTGGTATTTGGCATGGTATTTTAGATGATTCCTTACTCTTAAACTCTGAACCTCCTTCCAATATTTTGAATAGGATAAAGAACATCAATCCCTTGTTCCAAACGCCTATCTAAATCCTCTTGTACATTTAACACATTAGTAACTTTTTGCTAAATGATTAGCAAAAGTATCTGTCTTCACTTCTTGTGTCAAAGCAATTGCAGAAGCAGTGGTGCAGCAATTAATATAAATTAAAGCTGTTATACCAGCAATAATCAAGCCATTCTCCTCTTGCTTCTGCTTAAAGCCTGACTCACTTCTTCCAGTACCTGCAAGCTTTTTTCCAGAATACCAAGAAACTGTAATACTCAGGGCAATAAAACAAAAGCTGGTTGATACCTCTCTCTCCCCACCTGTATCAGACATGCCAGGTTCAACACACTAACACAATTAAAAAGTATACAATTAGTAAAACTTACATTAAATACTGTAGAAGAAACAAAAGTAATTTTAACATGACAATTAAAAGAGCCTTAACACATGCACTAACAGTTGTTTGAGATCCAGATCCTGTCCCAACTTTATCTCTTGCTAACATAAACTTATTAAGAACTGCAGCAACGTCCAAATATGTCTCTGAAATGTCAGAACCAGCATTCCAAAGAAGACTGTTATTTCCAATATTGAATTGATTTTCTAGACCAGTCCATGATTGAGTCTGAATAATGGTCACATTTAGGAAAAATGCAAGAGTCATTAAAAGTTCTCTTTTGATTCTCTGTCCCACAAGGTCTAAATCTCGAGGCAAGGTAGCTTATCCCATATGGGATATTGGCAAGCATAGGTGGGTCAGGAACATGTCCAATACACCTTCCCAGTCACCATTGTCAGGGCACTCAGCAAGCTCACAGGTTAGCATCATTCTTTGTCAGGAAATAGCATGTCTCACCAATCAATCTGGCAGCCATCATGTTCCTTCAACATCCTGCAGAAAAACCCAAACATGCCCTCTTCCCATATTAAATACATGATCAGGATCATGCCATATCCCAGTAAGAGAATCCTTCCTTTTTCACCTAGGCATCAGTATGCCTAGTTTTAAGGTGCCATAGACACTCAGCAGAAAGTTTTCTTGGCATCTGAATTTTTTTTTTAATTTAAAGTAAAAAGAAAA